>PISX010009756.1:0-74049 GCA_004024625.1 Mellivora capensis | reverse complement strand
GCCTTGTCATTTTTTCCAGATAAGGTTATATGAAGGAGCAAATAAAATACTAAAAGGGTGGCAAAGACCCTAGGAAAATGCCCTTTAAAGAAAAAATTGAGTTAACTGCAAGACTAAAGAATCATGGGGAGAAAGCCATGAATTCCGAGCTTTGCTTTCTCCTCCTCTGGAGTTCCGCTGCTCTCCTTGTTAAGTGAACTTGGTCTAGGCTGGATTTCTTTTGATCTTCTGGGGGAGGGGCCTGTTGTAGTGATTCTCAAGTGTCTTTGCCCGAGGCAGAGCTGCACCGCCCTTACCAGGGGCCGGGCTGAGTAATCCGCTTGGTTTCGCTTTCGGGAGCTTTTGTTCCCTGAGCGCTTTCCGTAGAGTCCGGAGGACGGGAATGACAATGGCGGCCTCCTAGTCTCTGGTCCGGAAGAGCTGAGATTTGGGGCTCCACTCCTCAGAGAAAAGTCCCAGCTACTCCCATATCCCTCGCCTCTGGCCGCGCTCCGAGTTCACCCAGCCTGTGACCGGTTCAAGGTATCCCCGAGCTGAGAGCTCACTCTTCGGCTCTGTCTCTGTAGCCGGCTTCCCGCTCCGATACCTGCTAGCTCTGCGACACTCAGACACCCTTCTGTGATCCTGCGGGACCTAGGGCCACGCTGACCCTGCGTGGGCTTCACCCCGGTTTAGCCTCTGGAGCGATGTCCCTCCGTGGAGCAGACTTTTAAAAGTCCCGATTTAGTGCTCCGTTGCTCCGCCGCTTGCCAGGAGCCGGCCCCTCCCCCGCGGTCTATCCTCCCGTCGCTTTTGATTCACTTCTCCGCCGGTCCTACCTTTCAGAAAGTGGCCGATTTTCTGTTTCCAGGATTGCTGTTCTTCCTCTCTTCGATCTCCCGTTGGATTTGTAGGTGTTCGCAATATTTTGATAAGCTATCTAGCTGATCTCCTGCTACCTGATGTCGTCTCAGCTGCTACTTCTCCGCCATCTTGCTCCTCCTCTTTTTTTTTTTTAAAGATTTTATTTATTTATTTGACAGACAGAGATCACAAGTAGGCAGAGAGGCAGGCAGAGAGAGGGAGAAGCAGGTTCCCCACTGAGCAGAGAGCCCAATGTGGGGCTTGATCCCAAGACCCTGGGATTATGACCTGAGCGGAAGGCAGAGGCTTTAACCTACTGAGCCACCCAGGAGCCCCCATTATTATCTTTTTAAGTACTTTTTTGTTTTCCTTTTTAAGATTTCTTCTTTTAAATTAAGGTGAAGTTGACATAACATAAAATTAACCATGTTAGTGTGAATTATTCAGTGTCATTGAGTACATTCCCAATGTTGTCAACCACCTTCTTTATCTAGTTCCAAAATATTTTCATCATCTCAAAGTAAAACCCAATACCCACTCACATGTTACTTCCCAAATCTGCTTTCACCCAATCCCTAGAATCTTATCTGCTTTCTCTCTGCATGGATTCACTTATTTGGGGTATTTCTTATGTTGCGACATGCAACCTTTTGTGTCTGGCTTTTTTCATTTACCATAATATTTTTTGAGGTTCATTTATGTTGCATCATGTATCAGTACTTCATGCCTTTTTATGGCTAAATACTATTTCATAGTACGTAAATACCACAGTTTATTAATCCATCCATCTGTTGATGGACTGCCACATGCATTTGTAATAGATGTCTCTCTGGTCTTCCTGTTTCTGTCTTTGACCTCTTGTATTCTTTCTCAACACAGTAACTAAAGAGAAGCTTTTAAGATGTCAGATTATGTTACTCCTCTTCTCAAATTCTTCCATATCATTCTGTCACTTAGGCTAGCATCCAAAGTCTTCACAAGACCTTATAAAATCTTTAATGCCTCCCTACAACTGTTCTCACTCTCATATCCTATTTTCCATGACTCTCTTCTTTACACACTCTATGACAGTCACAAGGTCTCCTCCAAAGTCTTGAAAGCACCAGACATACATCACTTCAAGACCTCTTCATTACCTTTCCTCTAGACAACCCCACAGTTTACCCCTTTATCTCCTTCAAGTCTCTGTTTAGGTGCCCTCTACTATACTGTCCCTTACCTTCTAATCTAGATCCTTCTTAATGTGCTTTACATTTTTATTTCTATTTTCTACATTTTTTATAACATACCACCTTTTAATATACTATACAATTTACTTGTCCAGAATTAGACAAGTTCTTTTAGAAGCAAATCCTGAGACAAAATTTGAGTGCAATAATTTAACTTGGGAGGTGATAAAGAGGCAGGCCAGCGGTGTACTGAGTCAAGGAGAGGTAGATTACTAAGCAGATTATCTCTGTGGACAATTGAGGCTTCCCACCAAGACATGAGGAAAGTGAGGTATGTACCTATCAGCACCCTTCCTGCCACCCGTCGAGGGCTATTTTCAGGGCTTCAGCACTCATTTCTGTCCTTCCTCGAGTGTGGGAAGAGTGTGCTCCTGGGACTCAGGCAGAAAGTTGTAATTGTTTGTTCATTAGTTAATAGTCTTCAACTAATGAGTGTGGATGTAATGTAAACAGGGCATTGGCATGATTAGTTTTACTCATTTATTATGTTTATTGTATTTATTCCTTGACTAGAAGGCAAGGTTTGCAAAGGTAGAGACTTTTTCTGCTTTGCTCATGAATGTATCCACACTGCCCAGAACAGTACCTGCCACCTCACTCATAGTCAGCACACATTTTTGAAGAATGGAAGGAAGAAAAGAAAGAAGGAGTGATTGTCTTAAATATCTTATATTTAATTCTAAATCTGCATGTCTTGAGCAGTGTTTCTTCTGGGAGATACAATTTTGTTGTCTCAAACATTTTTTAGAGTGCATTTCTCAAGAGTGATGTTTCTGGTTCCCTTCTCAGTTTGCTGAAGTTACAGACAATCAGAAGTTGTAGTCAGGAAAAAACTGATTCTTTGTGTTGTGGCTGGGATGGACTGACCCCTATATATTGAATGTGACAAAGACTTCACAACTTTTTCTTTTTTATTGTGATAGAGTTGAAACACAATGTTACATTAGTTTCAGGTATACAACATAGTGATTCGACAAGTCTATACACTATTCTGTGCTCACCACAAGTGGAGCTACCATTTGTTCCCATACAACGCTATTATAATACCATTGACTATACTCTCTTTGCTGTAACCTTCATCCCCATGACTTATTCATTCCATAACTGGAAGCCCATATCTCCCACTTTCTTTTACCTATTTTTCCCACCTTCCCACCCTCCTCTGGTAACCATCAGTTCTCATATTTATGGGTCTGCTTCTGTTTTTTATTTGTTTCTTCATTTTTTTGAGTGTACGTTTTTTGGTTTTTTGTTTTTTGGAGTCCACATGTAAGTGAAATCGTATGGTAGTTGTCTTTCTCTGCAGGACTTCATAACTTAAAGCCACAGCTAATCATATACTCCAGAAGTCAGATTACTCTATAATCCTCTCAAGTGGCTAAACCTCTTGATTGGATTTTGCATTGCTTTGACTCTTTAAAATATGCAGAATATTTTTCCTTCTAATATTAAAGACCCCTGAACTTGACAAAATTGTGCATTTGTTCAAATAGTTAAAGAATTTAGTATTTCAATGCTAAGAATTTATATATATATATATATATATATATATATATATATATATACTGTTCATACTCTTCATACATACATGAATTTTGGATACCTTTCGTAGCTTCCAAGGTTATTCACTAAAAGAAATATTTTATCAAATAAAAGCTTATGTGGAAGCCCAGTGCCCCAAGGAAATAAACTCTGAGATTCCTTGATGGAAGAAATAGGGAGTTTGGAATCCTGTCCTCTTGAAACTATAAAACCAGTAAAGAAGTCTTAGAAGCACAAAGTAGGTCCATAGGAATAGAATAGGGAAGGGAAGAGACCCTTCCAATTCCAACTTCCAGATTTTCTGTGCAAGAATCTGCTGCCTTCTTTTGGACTCCTCTTTGGCTTTCTAATGCACTTAATTAGATTTATAGATATAATTTTAAAAGTTATCATTCATGTGTATCTGCTATATGCAAGATGTCATAGTAATTTGATTTGATCTCTAACCTTCGAAGTCATCATACAACATAAGTAAAATTAAACATGCAGAAATAGGCGAAGAGTTGTCAATTTATACAGCTAGAAAGTGGAAGAATCAATATTTGAACCTATCCTGTCCTAAACTTTGCTAGGTTTGAACAATGTTTTATCAATTAGTGGACGTTCAAAAAAGAACAGAGAAGACGCAATATTTTATACCAACAGTGTTACTGCTTTTTGTTTTTTTGTTTTTTTGAGAAGTCTCAAGATTTAGATTCCAGAGAAAGCATGCCATTCTTGACTCTGGTGTCCAATTCATAAATTCATAGTATTTTATGTGAGAATTAAAGATTGCATTGAACAAAAGTTTTTAATCTCCAAAACAGGAGCTTTAGTGAGAAAACTCCTTGAGCAGAAAGAGAATGATCACTTACCTCTGCAATTTTATCCACAATGGGCAGATGAATGAGCCCATCATGAAAGAATGTTGTTCTAAATGTCCTTCAAGATCTTTATAGCATGAGAAAGAACAGAATAATGGGGCATGTGGGGAAACATCCCCAGTGGAATGGAGCTGCTGTGTACATGTTCCAAGTGGTAATGGACATGAGAGTTGAAAGAAGTCTTATATCAACTGTAAGATCATTAGTCTGGCCAGAAATGAAATATTCTTTCAATGATACCAGTTCAGGGAAGGGAGAAAAAAGGAGAGAAACAGAATACCAAGGCATATTGAACTATCTGGAAGCTATATGGCAAGAGGAAATTATAATCATTGGATTTTTTTATAAGAAGCAGCATGGATGCAATGTCTGCTTTGCAACTAGAATTTTTTTGTATCTCATAAATATATCTTTGAATAATGTTTCTGAATTTGGTGTGCTTATCCTATAAGTGATATAATTTAGGTAATTGTTATAACCATGACCGTGTTTCAAGATTGCTTTCTTATTCCCATTTCTGACTGCCAGTTCTTTCAATGGGACCCAAGAGATGCAAAATTTGGGGATATGATTATATACCCAACTGCCTCTATTAATGAGATTAATCTATAGTAGACAGAAACTAAAAATTAAATTAATCTATATTAGACAGACATTAACTATTCCCTTCGAAGTCCCCTAGTGTGATGTTTCCAAAGCAATGTTATGATTTATGTAAATCATATGCTATAAAGTAGTTTAGGAAGACTTAATGTAATACTCCATATCCAGAAAAAAATTTCACAGATAGTCACAAAAAGATGAAAACTATTTAGAATTTTAGAAAGTCTCTAGAGAGAATATTCCTTAGCCTTTTACAGTATGTGTGCTGATGTTAATTTCAGTCATTTAGCATAAAATTATCCTTATTCCTAATTATAATTTCTTTTCTGCATCATAAGGTTATTTCTTTAGTCACCAACCATTATTATCTATTAATACTATCATCCCAGCCCATCCTATTTAGTTCCTTCAGAGCCTCTGGTAAATCCTTAGGTTATCAAGGAGCAGTAAAGCTTCTAGGCCCTGCAACTAGACCGTCAGAGTTTGAAATCTGACCATCGAAACTTGTGGGCAAAATTACCTAATTATGCTATACCTCAGATTCTCCTTTGTAAAATGGAGTTAATAATAATATATAGCTCTTATGATTTTTTGGGTCCTAAATGAGATTTTTTTTTAAAGATTTTATTTATTTATTTGACAGGCAGAGATCACAAGTAGGCAGAGAGGCAGGCAGAGAGAGAGGAGGAAGCAGGCTCCCCGCTGAACAGAGAGCCCGATGCAGGGCTTGATCCCAGGACCCTGGGATCATGACCTGAGCCGAAGGCAGAGGCTTTAACCCACTGAGCCACCCAGGCACCCCATAAATGATATTTTTTTAAGTAAAAAAATATAGCATAGTGCTTGATAGATGGTAAGTCCTCAATAAAATTCGCTAATACTTTCCCTACTTTTTCATTATGAGATAACTGATTTTTTACAAAGTGGGGATTCATCGATCCCTGGAGTTTGTAACTTTAATCTGAATTTCTCCAGTTGTTTCTTTCAATTTTGCTCTTTTAGTAAGTAATCTGACTAGATGTCATAGTATATAGACCATAAAACAACTATAAATATTTGAAGGTATCCTCAGCCATGTGATCATTAATCAAGATCACTTTTGAAAGGTTGAGTACACTAATTATTTTGAATACATCCAATGACTGGAAGCCCAGACATACCTTTAAATCATTGCATGCTTGACTATGTGCTAGGGATTTTCTTTTCTGGTTAATGTAAATCATTGTCTGAAACAACTAGAATCCATTTGTTGTTGGTTCTACAACTGTCTGATAAAAGGCAAGGGTCCATATCTTCTTTTTGGATCTTGTTCCCTTTATGCATTTGCTTTTACAGTAATTATGTTTTCCCTTATCTGGTTTTGGCTTTCTTTTTGACTGAACGTACACTTAGTTCACCTTGATCTCGCAAAGCTAGTCTGTTTTTTTTTTTAACTTTATGTTTTATAGTTTGTCAATCAGTCGATCAAGCTATCAATGTATCTTAATGTATTTATTTTTCTTTGTGTTTGCTTTTGTTCTACAATATCTACACAACGTTTTGTTCAACAGTTGGGCCCCAAAGTACAGGTGCTCTTCTAATTTTGGCCTAACCAGTAGTGTTCGGAACTGCTGTTGCTGCTGCTGCTGCTGAAAAATCGCCATGCTTGTTTTACATGATATGTCTATTAATGCAATCCAATGTAGCATTTGCCTTTTGGTGACAGTGTTACACTGCTGAATCATATTCAATTTTTCATCCATTATTTCTTCCCTGGTGAATCACAGAACATTTGTCTTTATTAGCTCTCACAGTATTGATTTCTACCCTTCCTTTCTCCTATCGATATCAAACCACATTTTAATCATATCTTCCAAACTAGATTCTTGTGTCTTAACATAAAAAATGTCCAAATGGGAAACATTTTCTTAAATGGATTTAAGCAAGGTATATTCCGTTGCACAGCATTGTGAAGTACTAGGTATTCAGACTCTTGGAGGACAGTAGGAAAACTTCAAGAAACAACTACACTAGTTTTCTTTTGCCCTGAAGAGGGCTTCATAGACGCAAATTGCCAATGGTAACTCGTTTAGGCTAATTTACCATGGAAAAATCAGTTGAATTGTAGGTTTACGAAGTCTGTAGGATGGGTAGAATTGTGCTTATCAGCAGCCAACATTATTGAGTGTCTACTGTATGTAGACTTACTGTATGTAAGCCCTACTGTATGTAGGGCTTCATCCTGGAAGTAATGTTGAATAGGATAGTTTTCTTTTTATAATGAATTTAAAACATACTTCCAGGTTATTTGAGTGTGATGGGGCAATATTGAGATTTATTTTTAGCTAATGAAATGTTAAAACTATGCAACAATTAATGGAATGCTTTTTCAAAGCATTTTAAAAATGTTTTTCAAATACATGTTTTTTCAAAATATAAACAGAATCCTGTTATGTTACATACTCACACCATTTTCCTTGAGTCTCTGTATTTCAGAAAAGAGTTCCTTTTCCATTTTTTAAATGAAATAGTTGGCTATTTATAACTTGGCCATTAGAAACTTCCAAAATTTTTTCAATGAAAAAAAAACCCAAAACCCTTCATTTTGAAAAAGTTCATCTGATATTAAATAACCGAGTAGGATCCAAATTACCAGCTAACAGTTCACATCTCAATAGAGGCAAAACATTACAAAGTTTTATGACAGAGTTACTACAAAGAATGATTAATTGGATGGGGTTTCTTTGGCATATGACTGCACTTTCTTTATGGCCTCATTTATTTGTGGCCTCTAAAGGGGTGTTTCAGTCATAGTAGCTATAGGCAATTCATTATTCCTTTTAAGAAAGAAATAAAAATGACAACCCTTTATTTTTAAACAATCAGCTGCATTGTCCTTGCTATTTCTAATCATAGCTATTTGTTGAAAGTGATTGTAAAAGCTGGCAGAACCTAAGAAGACTACTGGTTGTATCTCTTCTGGCTGTGAAGATTTTTTTCAAATAGGAGTTGCCTAATTTCATTTGGTTCTCCATTTTTGATATTAAATTCACAGAACCTGACAAGAGTCTCAGGTGGGCTTCGTCAAAATACAGAGACTGGTTGCTTCACGGTAAAGATCCAGCACCACCTCACAGGGCTACAGCAGCGCAGCCAGCTCCTACCCCCCAGAGACAAAACAGGTGGCGAAAATCCCCGTTCCTCTTTCTTTTGAGTATAATTTACTGTGCAACTTAACACCCTGGACCTGTTTAATGGTCCTAACAGCAGAGTTTCTAGGCCAACGACTAAATCCGTGGCAGTGCTCTGCATTTGCAGACAAGCCTTATGATTTACAAAATTTAATAAGCTGGGCCCTCGTGACATTTCCCCCCAAGATTCTGCTTTTATGGTCACTGCCAAGAAAGCTGTCAAACAGGCATATACCCATTGGCATAATGAAAGCTTACATTTTTTTTTTTTTGCACAAAAGCGTATAAATATACTCCTACTATTGATAATTCATTAACAATGAATAAATTCTAAAGTATTCCCCTTGCTGGATACGGTAATACATTAGTGACTTTTTTGCATTGCTTTATGGGAGTGATATTTCTTGGGTAGTATTTTTGCAAGTGTCTGCCAGATAGAGTACAGACGAAGGTCAGATGACTTAACAGTTTCTCATCTGCACACTGATCCTTTAAGTCAAAGTCTGCCATAAGTCAAAGTCCCTTGTCACAATCTGAAAGTTCATCTTTTGTATTGAGGGAACATACAGTTTTGTTTGGATTTCTTTGTTTTCTTAAAAGTTACAACTGGTTAGCAGCTTTGCCTAAGAGGCTTCTATTAAATCAGCCTGGATTATGTTGCTTTGTTATATCAAGATGGCTCTTTGGGGTCAGCTTTGGTTTTCAAATATAAAACCCCAAAATGCACTGAGATGATTCTATTTTATTAAAACAGGCACCTCTCCCACCAATCATGCTTTGCTGGCCTTGGGTGCCTTGGTTTGTCCATCATGTGATCTTGCTAAGTGAGAAGCTTGCAAAAGTCACAACCTGATCCACCTGGAATTCCTGGCTCAGTTGCTAGGCTCATGGTAACTGACACACCTGGTGGCGGTATTTTCTATTAAATAAAATTATGAAATTCGTCAGACTTGAATTAGAAGTACCCCTGAGGTTATTCTTTTGAAAGGATGTTGTTCCTGTTGAGATTGCATACAAAAAATAATGTATCTTCCATTGTTTTAGGCTTAATCACCCTTCCTTTTAAAGATAGATTTCCTGATACCAAAATAGACACACTCCAAATCTTTAAATCGGTTTGTCTTCTGTGTCCTGTTTCCTGTTTCCCATTGTTCTTGTCTCTTTTATTTCTCCCAATCAACGTCTTGTTTTCTCTGTTACATGATTCACATTCATGTTGATTAGTTTTGCAGCTTTTCCCTCCCCTGTTCAACCCAGTCCTGGGGGAACTGCATTCCTATTACAGATGTACACATGTTATACTGTTTGGGAAGTCTAGCTTACATATAATGATAAATGTGAGGAAAAATAGGTATATTCTATTATCATAACCTGCCTGCTCTATTTTCTT
Organism: Mellivora capensis; assembly: GCA_004024625.1. Classification (NCBI taxonomy): domain Eukaryota; kingdom Metazoa; phylum Chordata; class Mammalia; order Carnivora; family Mustelidae; genus Mellivora; species Mellivora capensis. The sequence goes on along the minus strand of PISX010009756.1, from coordinate 64,409 downwards.
TCCACTACAGGGAGTTTTCATGGGTGCATGGCAAAACAAATTGCAATCACCTGGGTGTTTTCCACTCTAGTTCTGTCATTCTGAATGATAAATGTATTTATTCTTTAGTTGAGAATTAATATGTTTTTCTATCTATTTCTATGTACATACATTTATGTCTTTGTATATGCATGGGCAGATGATGAGCAACAACTAAAGAGAACAGTGAAAATATTCTTCCCCCTTGGGATCAATGAAAAAATGTTTTACATTCACATTTAAACGTTTAAGGCCTGGGGTAAGACAGCTTTTAAGGTCAACCAGACAGGAAGATTTTCCTCTCCTAAGCATCTATCAACAGTCCTTGGAGGTGCAGTCAGCACTAGCATAATTTAATACGCCTTCTCTGTGAAAAGAATGCCTCTTTGACATCATGTCACAACTTGTGCTTCAACTGAAGATTTTCAGGTGGTCTATGTTTTACTGCATTGATTTCCTTTTATCATTTTAGTCACAAACAGTTTCAAATCCCTTTTTTCTTATGTGTTCTAGAAACCAGGAAAATAAAGACTCATAAAAATTATGCATTCCTCTGGTGTTCCCTTTCTGCACTGAAAACAAGGAACAGTTGTTACCCTGCAGATGGTAGGAACCCCTGTTCCAGGATCTGCTGAACCTGCAGGTCATTTGTGGCTAGACGGTGGCTTGGTTTGGGATTAAGCACCAGGCTTGACAAGCGCAGCTGGGAAGGGACAGATAAATTGGATGATGTTTTTTTACCAGCAGGGGGCGCTGCAGAGCAAGAATAGTTGAGGATGTTCAGCAGGTCAATCCAAAAAAAAATGTGTGTGAATATTCCTTCTGTTGGGACAAGAGATGCAGAAGAAGGAAAAAGAAGATGATGAATACACTTGAAACCGAGCAGGGAAGTAAAGTGTGTGTTTGTGTGTGTGTTTATCTAGCAATATATAATATAAAATTCTTGGGAAAATAATGAAACAGTATCAGGAGAATTCAAAATCCATACATGTCAAAGATAACTTTTTTTTTTTTAAATTTAAGAATCATAAACATTTTTGCAAATATAGCTAAAGATGTCAATTTACAACTGCTGGAAAATGACCCTCCTTTCAAACCAAAGACAAACCATATGCCTTGAAGATATTGCAACACATTTTCTTCTGGGGAGCTATATACTCAGAGAAATAAATCAAAACTTTGTATACTTTTCCCATTGTTTCTATAGAGAGTGTCTGTGAATTGTGGTGCTTTAAAAATATATGACCGTTGCATAGAGGAATAACACAAGTTACATATTTACTGAAGAAAGTTATCTAGAATATATGGACTTACACTGGTATGTCATATTTGGAAGGGGAAATTTTAAGCTATATTTTCTTACAGCAGGATTTTCCTCTGTGTTTGGAATATTGAGAGCTGTGAATATAAAGACGTGTTCCTTGAATATCTTTTTTTCCCAGCAGAACCTCAGAGCTGAGTGAGGGTGTAAAAAAACAAACAAACAAGCAAACACACACCCTACCAGGATATTATCTGACCACACATCATACAATGGTGGGCAGCCGTTGGTCCTTAAATTTTCAGTTTGTATGTAATCTAGAAGAACCTTGGTTATTTAAATAGATCTATCTGGTCTTTAGAGCAATCACAGTAAATTCTTTAATAAAGAATTCTAATTCTAGTAAAAAAGCAAGTCAAGGGAAAATGTACATAGAATGAAGAAGCTGGAACACCTGTTGGGAGAATCTCATGGGGGAATACTGGCTCTAATATAAATGCATTTGCTTTACCCAGCAGTTCAGGAATATCAGCTAAAATGTCAGGCTAAATGAAGGAAAGGAAATGGAAGAAACTGTTTAGTTTTATACAAATACTGCAAACACTTATGTATGCATTGGGTTTTCTGATATCTAATTTAAACTAGTATTAATCAGAATTCTTTTAAAATGACATTTGGTACCTTGAAAATTGTCCGGAAAGTCTTTATGAAATGATATGTTATCATTCCTTCCAGGTACGGACAGGGATTAGCTGAAAACTGGCTGAAAGCTAACGCATGAGTGAATCAGGTTATAAAATTGATACCATCTATGAAAGTCTTCAAGAATTCAGTTCACTTCAACAAAAACTTACTTAGCATCTACTAAGTGCCAGATACTATGTAGGAATTAGAGACCATTAGAAGAATAAGACAATTTCATTGGCCTAAAGGACCTTGGAGAGTGGTGGGGAAGACATCTTGAATTTCAAAACAATAGGACTAAGTGTGGTTTGAGATATTTATACAGTGCAGCAGAAGTTCCTGGGGTGGTAATTTGTTTGTATTTCAGGGTGTGATGAGTACTTAATCCAGGTGGGGGACTCACGACCAGCTTTCTGGAGGAGATGATGCCTAAATTGGTTTTAAGGATTCAGTTAGAGGGTGACAAGAATTGGTATTGCAATCAACTAGAGTCATCGGTCTTGAAGTTCTCTTAAAGGGATCATTTGTGTGCTTCACCATCTTAATTTTTAAAAAACCACCGCATATATGTGACTCTCTTATTTTTCGGAATCTTTCAATTAAATCCCTGTAAGGACAGCCCAACACTTCAGAGACTTGGATTCAATCATTCAATAAAGTATTCCATTAATTTAACTTATTTTAATATGAGGAATAGCCATTCATTAATTGACAAACAATTAGTGAACATCTACTACATGCCAGACACTGTTCTACATCCTGCATGTGAATGAAAGCCTTTCTCTTCTCTCATTAATCTTATAACCCATTATATAGGCTTAACCCAAATCTATGAACAACAGCTATTACAGCTTAAAAAAAAAACCTTTCTCATGCATACTTTAATTTTTACAAGTTCTGTGAGATGGTAGACTGTCTTTGCTTCCTTTCTTTGAGGCAAACTGTCTTACTTGCGCATCTGTGAAACATTAAACGTACAGAACCTGAGGTAGTCCTGAGGTACAGAACCCAGGACTACCTCTCCTCTAGTTTGGCCCCAACATGATCCTGAAATTTGATTTCTAGAACTGCAGCCTCTTGGTCCAATTTGACAGATCAAATTCAATAAATATTTGTTGTTACTATGGGCTAAGCCCTGTTTAATATTAGGAATACTATCTCAGGGAGCTTATAGTGTAACTAGAGAGGCAAAGAGTCATACAATCTCAAATAAATGTATATTTGCACACTCTGATAAAACTGTAAAAGAAGGTCACATTGTGCTGTTAGGAGATATAATGGGGTAAGGGAAAGACAAAGGGAGGTATGTTAGTAAAGGTGCCTGGTAAAAATTTGTTCATGTGGGCATTCAGGAAGAGTATTTTGTAGTCAACAAAGAGAAGAGGACATGGTGTGTGTGTGTGTGTGAGAGAGAGAGAGAGAGAGACAGAGATAGAGAGAGGTGGGGGAGTGGGAAGAGGATTCCAGGAAGAGATAAAAAGTGTGAGCAAAACTATAGAGGCAGGTTGGATTATACAAATGACTTTCACTGGAAGAAAAAATTCTATTAGAAAATCGGGTTTGGAATGGGAGAAGGTCTTGAGTTCATTTTGGGACATGGTGAGCTTGAAGGGTCTTTACTAGAGATTTTTAAGTAGGAAGTTGAGTGTCTAGGACTAGAGGTCAGAGGGGGCACTGGAGTGAGTATATACAACTGGAATCATTAATATAGAGATGTCATTGAAACTATAGTCATGGAAAAGATCAGTTGGAGAGAAAGAGGAAAGGGCATGGAAATAATGCTACCAGTAGCCAAATATTAATAGCTAAGAAAAGGAAGACTGAGAAGAAAGAAACAAAACAAAATAAAATGAAACAGAAGACTGTGGATGTTGTCACTCAGGCTAGGGGAAGTGGGTTTCTAGAGTGAGGGGTCACCAATGGTATCAAATTTCTAAGAGATCAAATAGAATGAAAAATGAAAATGCCAATTGACTCTGGCCCAGGATAGGTTGATCATAATGAGAACCATTTCACAGGGGCAATGGCTATGGGCTGGGAGCCAGTGGAGAGAGTTAGAGAAGACAGTGACAACAGAGGGTCAATGAAGCCAAACCTCTCTACTGATAAATCTGTCTCTGAAGGAAGGTGAAGGATAGGTTGTAACCTGAGGGGGATGCAGGCCTATGGAGGGTTTCTAAAATGGAATGAGAGTCTTGGGCATTTTTAAGAATAAAAAGGATCCAGTTGAGAGGGCAAAATGAAGATACAAGGAAGAGAGGGGATGATCAACAGGTTATGGTAGAGGAAAGAAAATGTTCCTAAGAAGGCAGGAGGGATAGAATCCAAAGTGTGGGTAAAATGATTGACCTAAGATAGGAAAAAAGACCCTCCCGTATAATAAGAGGAGGGAAATGGGGAGGAAAAATGGGTGTAGTGTGGGCAGTTTTAAGAGTCTGACCGTGGAAGTGATGGCATTGCCCTGTGTTTTCTATTTTCTTTGTTAAGTGGGAATAGAGGCCATCAGCTAAAATTGAGGCAGGAGTTGATGCTGTTATATGGCCTTTATGCTATTCAAATCTTCGTTTCCCCTATGGAGTTTGACTTGGTTTGTCCCTCTTTCTCTAGACATTGCAGGCTACTTTCCCCTATTGAAATCTGACCTTGGATGTTGGGGTGGCCAGATAGCCAGGGGATCCAGAAATATCCTATTCCACACCAAGGTCAACTTTCTCAATGAGAAAGATATGCAATAAAAAGTTATGAAAAGGGGGAAAAAGTAACATGTGCAATAAGAAGTTATGAAAAGGGGAAAAAAGTAACATATTGCCAACTTGACTTGGGTCAGACCTTAACTTAAAGGATTCTGGGAGGCTAGACTAGAGCACATGGCCCAGGGGCCAAGTCCTACTCTGTCCAGCCTTCTATTGCCATCATCAAAACAAACAGCACACTTGAATTTTAGATCTTCTCTCATCCCAGCTGATCACATGTAAATGAGAAGGCTGTATGAGAGTACATGTGTTATGAGTACCTTGGACAAGCTGGCTCCAAGCCCAACATGGGGCCAAAGTCTTTGCTTAGCTGTTACAGCAAGAAGAGTATGGGCTCTTTTATTCCAAGATGGCTCCATTATTGGGGTGGCATCCAGGGAGTAGGGCCCTGCTCAGAAGTTCCGGAAAGTGTCGTAGTCTTTTATATTTGGGACATATACCCTGAAGTTTCTCCTACAGATGTATACTTCTCTGAATCACACAAACAAAAGGTATCCATGAATCTTAAATTTGGTGGACATTTCTGGGTTTGGGTAAATTGTTTTATAGTTAAATAAATTATTATGCTTCCCCACTTACTTAGTGTTAAAAAAATACTCCAAAGACAGTAACATTTAAAACACCTTTCATTGCCCTTATTGATCCAGGTGCTACCACCTTTTTTCCCCTTTCCTTCATGGCCAAACTTCTCTGAGCTCTAGATCTGGTTCCTTCATTCTCTTTCTGACTTCATCAACTCCTATTATCTGCTTTGTATCCCAGAAAATACTCTCAGGATTCTCTAGCAACTTCTCAATTACTAAATCCAATGTTTTTCTTGGTGCATATTACCTCTGATGATTACAGAATTGCAATTTATCTTCCTAGTTCTGCTTCTTTCTAAATAGTCTGTTACGTCCACCTGATCCTTCTTCCTCCCGTTCCATCTCTGTGGATATCCGCCCTCAGCCTCTATTCCTTCCTCCCTCTATTTCTTCCTGGAACACATTTCATGACTCCAACTATCATCTCTATGTAAATAAATCCAAAATTTATTTCTCTACTTCTAACATTTCTTCCCAGGTGTGGTCTCCTATCTCCAGCTAAATCATGCAGAGATCCTAATAGGTATCCTTTCATGAATCTTGAATTTAATAGATCAAATGCTGAATTAATTATCCCTTGGACTTAGTTTCTTGTTCAGTAACCAGAAGACCCATCTGGATGACAGCAGAGTTTCCCACACCTGACCGATAATCAGAATTCTTCTGATGTGTGGTGCTGGACTCCATGTTCTAAAGACTTTTCAGGTGTTTCCAGTGATCAGCCAAATTGTTCAAGGGAGAGGATCATCAAAGTAACTGACCTTAGGTCCTAGGAGGTAGTAAATTTATTCTATACTCTCTCTTTCCCCAAATTAGCACTGATATTTAATAGCAACATTGATACTGAAAGAGCTATTTTATTTCCCTGAGCCTCAGCTCTCTCATCTATAAGATGAATATCAAAATATCTACAGCAGATTATTGTCATGATGAGAAAGTGAGGTTAGATGTGTAAATTTTGCAGTATTGTGGCTTATATACAACAGGGGCTTTCTGATTTGCTTGCTCTACCTCTATTTTTTTTTCTTAGTTCATTCTCCATACTGCTAGCAAATTGATTTTCTGTAAGTGTCACTTTTATTTTGTCACTCTTCCTCATGACCTCTGTGGTTTCTCATTACTTTCAGCAATAATACTCGGACCCCTGCTCCAAAGGCAAATATGTTTCTTCAAGAGTAGTATTGTGGTGCTTAACCACCTTTAATGCAAAATTTAGAAAGAGATTGTTTTTTATAAGTATGAATGTCTGTAATTTGGAAATTTGAGTCACACGCCCCCATTGAACAATATAAAAAATAATCATTATCTTGTCATGTAGTTCACAAAAATGCAATTGACCCTTTGTAGCAAAAAACCATAACCTTGTCATAAAAATATTAAAAATAGGGAAAATAGCAAAAAGCAGTTCCACTGCATGTGTGCATTAAATACTTGAGCTGCATGTACTTCTCTAGCTCAGGAACTTCTGGGGATGGGTCCTGAGCGACTTAGCCAGGTCTACCTTGGCTCTGAAACACATTCCCACTAAGCTGTAAATGATTGATTTCAGAGCAGCCTTTGAGCTGATAGCAGGAAGGGAGAGAGAGCGAGCGTGAAAATGTTGGATACTGGATGGAATGAAAGGTAGCCACAAAAATAGATGTCTTACTAGCCTGGCTTTACTTAGTTGGCCTCCTTTAATCCGTGCAGGCCATTTATGTTTTATATGGTCAGGTATGTCACTTTATTTCTTCCAGTTACCCTTAATGATTAGGGTTGCAGAATGGTGGGAGTAGCTGTTTGGGGTAAAAGGCTTTTCCCAGAACCACCCAAACAGCTTGCTGACCCCTCTGGTTAGATGGTCTTTCCCAAATCCACGGAAGAGAAGGCGGTTTTCTCTCTCTCAGCACAGAGGGTGTGCCCCCCTGTACACAGATACCACCTTACCCAATAAATTTGCTTCAAAAGAGTGTTTACCTCCAAATTTGCTTTTATAAAGAAGTGATTGGTGGGGCTTCAGGCTTTCCAAGCTACTCGCCTCTTTGAAAGTCTCCTTCTTTGTTATTCTCTCACCTCAGCTCTGGGCTAGAGACTGGGAGGAGGAGGAAATGGGGAGTTACTAATCAAGGGATATAAGGTTTGTGTTAAGCAAGATGTATAAGCTCTAGACATCTACTCTACAATATTGTACTATAGTCAACAAAAATGTATTGTACACTCCCAATTTGTTAAGAGAGCAAATCTGGTGTTAAGTGTTCTTGCCACAATACACACAATAAATTTAAATAAATAAGTAAAACTGCTATTTAAAAAAAGAACCAAGGTGAATAGAGAACTGGCTAAGAAACCCAGCTTGCGACTAATGAATTTTGGTGACCTGAGCAAAGGAGGTAATTGTTCAGAGCCTCAATTTCCCTACCTGTAAACTCATGAAGGGTTCAGATGAGAGAGTCTATGAAATCATAATGGTGTTTTCTGTTATCTTAGACTCCTGCTTTGACTCCCGGTGCATGCTAGGTACGGGAAAGTTTTGGTGTTTTTTTAACCAGTACAGGCATTAGTTGATACCAAATTGCTTTCCCTTTTGATATAACACATGCTGCTGAAGAAGGGCACAAAGGAAGCGGGAGGAAATAGAGATTATTGATGATTTCTCCTAATTCCCTGAGGTCTGCTTTTAGGACTCTCCTTTGTTTAGGGCTCTCCTGTACTTTTAACCTGCAGGCAAGGCAAATAAATTCTGTTTACAAATATTTGAGTTCCTCCATTCCCTGACAACATTTTGTTTCACCTTCCCTTCACCAGAAAGGCCATAGCAATGACCAAAACGGCTTGCACAAAAGGAGGCTGTCAGTGGAGAGGCACCTGTCCATTAACTTGCCCAGAAAGGATTCTGATTCAAGGTATAATTCTTTATGACGACACACAGAGTTATTAATTTGATCTTGGTTTTATCTGATTTTATCTGATCATAACGTAAACATAAAATTTTTCCTAAAGTGAAAATGTCCCCATTTTTTTTTCTCATATACATAGGCATGTTCTTTGAAAAAATTGAGAAATGAGGAGTATAGGAAAGAACTAGAAACAACCCACAAGAGTATCACCTAGAGATTCTTTTAATTAACAGAAAGTATTTCACCTTCTGAGTCTACCATGACATTTCTTGCCAGACTCCTACGGATGGATATTTAAGTTGTTTACAGTTCTTAAAGATAAAAACCTGTACATCCATGTCTCTAGCAGTATCGTTCACAATAGCCAAAAAGTGGAAACAGCTCCAATGCTCATCAACAGTTTAATGGATAAACATTATGTGATATATTCATACAATGGAATATTATTCAGCCGTAAAGTTCTGATACATGCTCCAACAGCATGAACCTTCAAAATATACTAAGTGAAAGAAGTCAAACACAAAAGACCACATACTGTGTGATTCCATTTATATGAAATGAACAGAATCAGCAACTCCACGGAGACAGAAAACAGATTGATGTTTCCTGGGGGAGGAGAAAACAGTGAGTGACGGCTATGGTCACAGGGTTTCTTTTGGGGGGTGAGGGGAGAGTGATAAAATATTCTGAAATTAGATAGTGGTGAATGATGCAGAACTTTGCAAATCTACTAAAAACCATTGAATTGACTCTTCAAAAGGGTGAACTTTATGGTATGTGAATTGCGTCTTAATAAAACTGTTATTTAAAAAAAAAACTCAAGGAAGAAAGCATTAAAGAAAAATATCTGGAGGTCCAAACATCAATTGCTGCCAAAATGGCAAGCTCCTGTTGTAACAAATAATGTTGGCAAGAGCGGTTTGAATTATCTGGTGAGGCTGAATATCATATTGAAGAGTAAATGAGAGATGACAATATAGACTGAGTCTAGACAACTCTTTCAAGAACTTTTAATGGGAGAGGAGGAGAACTAGGGCAGTAACTGGAGAGGAAGTGAAGAGGAAAGATGCATTTAACTTTGAGCTCTAGTTTTGTTTCCATTTGGGCAGGAGAGAGACTCATGCATGACTCAGTGCTGATGGAGAAGGTCCAGTAGAGTAGGACAGAGGAGTGAGAGGAAAATACATAAATGGCAATGCTTGAGAAAGGAAGAGGTAGGGCTTGGGATTTGATTATAATAGAGGGTTTGAAAGAACTGCTTTGAGAAAAAAGAGAGAGATGACTAGAACACTAGGAAATACAACTTTGTGGTAGCTCTGAGAATCCCATCAAGGCCTTGAATATATGGTAACATTCATTCATTCATTCACAATGCTATCCACTTACGCTATCCTAAGGACGGCAAACCAAGTCATACCTTTCTGGTGTGTGTGGTGATCTAGGGCTGGGGTTTTGCAGGGAGAATGCAGTAGAAGCACAGTGGGAGAAAAGAACTGAGGATGTTGGCATCAGAGTGACCACAGTGAAAGACCACACCAGTGAAGACAGAGGGAGAGGAAAGTGCATTTAGATATAGGTAAATATAGAAGTGAGAAGAGCAAGTAATTAGAAGTCTTGGTAAGGTCAAATAATAATAAAAAAGATTGATTTGTTGCATGCTTTGTCAGTAGCATCATGCTAACTGTTATGGGTTATATTATTCATTCAGCAACAACTGTTATTTTCATTAAAAACAAAACAAAAACAGAGGCTTAGATTAAGAAACTTGCTCAAGTTCATACATCTTGAACATGGCAGAATTGCTACTCAGCCTAGGGCATCTGACTCCAAAGCGCTTGCTCTAATTGTTGGGCCACTTCACAGCTACAGGTATTACATAAGTAGCCGAGTCAGAGAATTGGAAGGTAGGAGTTGTGCTTGTTAAATGATGTCGTTGACATTTAGGAAATTGGACATGAACATTTCAAGCGCTGACAAAGGAATAGGGCCCATCTATGGGATGTGGCAGCAGAAATAGAATGGGAGGGAAAACCACTGAAATTATAGAAATAAAGAGAGGTTTGAGACCAGCTTTTGGACATATTGTCCATCTGTAGACTCAACTCTCTGGGAATGTTGACAGAACTTGGAATGGAGAGGAAGACTGTGAATTAGGTTCTAAAGTCTATAGTTAATGAAGGGCAATCAAAAGAAAGTTGGTGGAGGGCAGTGATGCCAGAAGGATAAACATGCTATGGGATGATGGGTGAGAAATGGTTTGGAAGTGTCAGTGGGGACCATATCCCAATGCTGAGGCTTGTGAAATTTGAGGAAATTAACAGACTTTCCTGGAAAGACCAGAAGAGCTATTCTCAGAACAGAGCTAGGGTTCACTTTCAGGCAGTAAGTAGACCTTGATTTTTTTTTTTTTTTTTTGATTCCTTTGAAAAGCACTTGAGAATTTGATGGAAGCCTCAGGCTTGTTCCCAGGAAACTGCATGTAAACACATATATACACAAAAGTTGCATACAATGTATTTTATTGGATGGAAAATTGATTTCTTTTCAGAGACAGAATGTAAAATCAATCTCTGCAAATAACTGCATCTTCTAATCTTGCTTTATCATACAAACAACAAATGGTCATTTCCTAAAAAATTAACATAATTCCAAACTGTGAAAATTTTTAAAAGTAAATTTTTATGTGCTTTAAAGCAAATGTTAATGGAAACCTCAGTTTTATTCACAAAAAAGAAGAGAGTGGAAGGAATGAAGGAAGGTAGGAAGGGAAGGAAGAGAGAGAGAAATGTTGTAGGACTTTGATACAGAAATACCCTTGTCCATGGATTTATTGGACATTTGGGCATTCTTTATTTTGATGCTAAGAAATATGGAACACTCTGACTTTAAAAGGTTTGAGGCAGGAAGTGGAACCAACTCTCTCATAGTTCGGTTTATCAGATGAGGGTAGGCTTACATAGGGAATTCCAGAGGCCATCCAACCTTCCGTGTTGAGTAGCTGAATTCATGTAACATCATTTTCTTTGTCCTCAAACCAAAGATACCTTTGAGAAGGACGATGACATGAATGTTGCCAGTATCAGTGAGAAAATTATAACGAATTCTTGTTTTGATTTCAAAGTCGCCTGAGTAGAAGTAACTTCAAACAATTTTTTGTTTTATTTTTTTAAATTTCTAGGTATATCTGCTACTTTCTGCTTACAGAGACATTAAAGCTTTGCCATTCTTCATTCCAGGCTGTTGAAATACTTCATTACCGTGACATAATTATGGTCCTCTCTTCCCCAGTCTTCTCTGAATGCACATATTCTTGCAATAGACTCCCTGGCAATGAGGAAAGACCTGGAGTAAAATATATGCCACACACATGTCTCTAACCATGGCTTCCAAATAAGGCAGGTTAGTAATGGACTCTGTTCTGAAAAACCGTTCATGGAATTATCTTTCCTTTTCTCTGTCAAAAAAAAAAAAAAAAGAGAGAGAGAGAGAGAGATAAATATCTGCATGGAGATTAATCAGCCTCTGCAAGATTTGCCCTGTGGAAAATCAGAAAACTCTGGTATGCAAGTAAAGCATTGCACATTCTGCTTCCATTTCTTGATGAAACTTTGGGATAAGCTGGCCAATCGTGTTCGGGTTTCTGATGAAGTTAATGACTTTCTCAGTGGAAAACAAGAGTCGGTGCCAATATATACTGATGGAGATAGCAGTGAGTCACATGGACATATGGTGCTTCTTTCTTTACTTAGCTATCGAAAATATCAGGCACACTCCAGTCTCAAGTCTTTTCCACTTGTTCCCTTTGCCTAGAACATTCTTCTTGCAGACATCTGTATAGATCACTCACAATTTCCTTCAGATCTCTATCAAATGTCATTTTCTTAGAGAGGTCCGCCTAATCTCCTTTAATAAAACAGCATGGAGCCCTCCCCCAGCAGATGCTACCCCTTACACCATGCTCTGCTTTCTCCATGGCTCTTATCACCACATGACAGCATTTATGCTGGTTTGTTTATTGTCTGTTTCTTCCACAGGGACCTGTGTTCCACAAAGCCTGAGCCATGGTAGTTTTTTTCATGCCTGTTATCCTCAGCACCTAGAATGGTGTTACAGACAATATAAATTTGCTGAACACATGTTTCATCTGTTTAAAGTACAAATTTTTATCTGAGGATCTCGACAAAAAGGAGGGCTTCTGTTTTTTCCAGTTGTTGCCCTTCACTGTTCATTCCTTACTCCTGCTTTAGGCTTCTCACTAACCCTTCTGGGCTTTCCATCACAGCTCTGCAAGCCGCTGTCCTCTCCCCATGCTGTTCTGCCTCAAGCATAATTTGAGCCTATTTATTTCCTTCTCCAAGGCTATACTAACATGTTTTACTAAATATGTGAGGCTTTCATAAGAGGATTACAGAGGAGAAAAAGAAAACTTGGAAGTCAGTTCATTTGTCATTATCTGGCATAAAGAGTTTCTTCCTGAATTCTTCTCTTGGCTCTAGTCATCCCATAGGTCAATGCAGTCTGTGATCTGTTCTTTGAGAGCAGAGCCTTTTTCTCCCACCTCCTCCCTTTCCTGAGCCTCAACTACCCATGAATCTCAATCCCAAGGAAAACAAAGAAGGCACTCCTTTCTCTGGCTGCACAGGTGACAAATGAACATAGCCTAGTCTTAAAAATAAAAACGGAAACAAAAAGCCAAGTTACTGCCATGATCCAGACCTTCCCCAAGTTGAAATTCAATCTTCCCACCTTGCCCAGGATCATGAAGCTCTCTACATCACCACACATTATATATGTATTTCCAGATGAAACTCTGACTGTACATGAAAGTCACATCACTTTTTCTATACGTCTTGTAATGGCAGAAATTTTTTGTAATGGCCACATAGTTATCTTTTTTACCTCTTTTCAGATCCCAGAAAAACTGCTCATCTTTCCTATCATCACATACAAAGAGTGTGGTCCAGGGGTACCTGGGTGGCTCAGTAAGTTAAGTGCCTGCCTTAAGCTCAGGTCATAATCCTGGGGTCCTGGGATCAAGCCCCATGTTGGGCCCCCCACTAAGTGGAGAGTCTGCTTCTCCCTCTGCCCCTCCTCCTGCCGTGAGTGCTCTTACTCTGTCAAATAAATAAATAAAATCTTTAAACAGCAACAACAATGAGTGTGCCAGTCAAAATCCAGCATAACCAGATCATTCCATGAGTCAGGGAGCTAATAAATGTGGGGCCAAGAGTGAAAGATACTGAAAGTCGAAGATGAATCTTGGTTCCTGGCTTGGCAAATTTTTATAATGTTTTAGTTATTCCAATGCAGTGTTTTCATTAAAAGACCCCAAAACCCAAAACCAAAAACAGTCCACAAATTCAAGGTAAACATTTATATTTGCTAGATTCATGTTTCCTTTCATACAAACTTTTCAGCACAAAAAATATTGTGGCTTCTGTGTCCCACTTCAAAGATAAAACCAAAGGATATGGAAGTGTCCTTATAATTTATTTCCTTTGAAGTTTTCTGTAACTTTATGCTTACAGTAAGCAATGATAGATCTCTTTAATCATGAGGCAGAGACATTTATTTAATTTTTGTCAATAGGAAACAATTCTAGACATTGTAATATGGTTTTAATGAAGATCTTATGCTCCTTGATTATATACACGAAGAAACCTAGACCTTTTTTAGTACAACAATACTCATAATATGGCAACTTTTTTCCCCCCACAAAGTCATATTTCAAAATAACAGGAAGAAAACTTAAAAACTTAATCTTTTTAAGCATGTTACTGAGCCCATGAAGCATAGTTCACAGACCTTTCTTCAGACCTTTGAGTTCTAACCAAAGTAGAATATAGATTTTTCAGGAAGAGTTTGAAGATGTAATGGCTAATCCGGAGAAAACAGCTGAAAGGTTGGGGAGGGAGAGGGAACAGTAGGATATGGGTTGGTGAAAAAAAATACCAATGGACTGGATGAAGAAGAAGCCGGGGTATGTCGACTAACAATGTAAAGTAGCTGATTTGAAGATTGACACACAATTCATCTTAGCCATTTTCTCACTGATGGGAAAATGCATGTGTCTCAGAAATTATCAAGGACTTGGATTGGTTGCAGCTCCAAAGAAAACTTAGTTTCTAGGGATGGGAAACTTTGCCTTATAGAAGGAATAAGTAGGGCTCCACATTGATAACTTGGGATCTTGGGAGCAGCTAATATGACTTGAAAGTATTTCAGAATTATTTAATACTTCTTTCTTTTAATGTTTCACCTTGGCTTAGGTAGTCTCTTAAAAGGAAGCACACTGCTACTTGTTTTCATTAATTTAGAAATAAGAAACATGGATTCCTTAAAAGAAAATCCGCCCAATTTTCCTTTCATATCTGTTACCAAACTGCCTTATTGAATGCATGTCTCAAAGGTTCTTGAAGTGATTGTACCTGGCTTGTTGAAAGGATCCAGGCATTTCCTCATGTCTTTCATACAAATGACATGCATTTCTTATGTCATTTCATATAACAACACTTAGGTTGTTCCTGTTTTTCTCTGCCATGGTTCCTTCCTCCTTTCCTCCATATACTTACCATAATTTAACAAATCAATATTGCAAATTTGATTAATATCTATCTCTCACTCGACTATAGATGTCAGGGGAGCAGGAATGTTTGTTCTAGTTCCTCCTGTATCCCCAGTACCTAACCCAGTGCTCAGCATGGGTAATTGCATAAGATAAACTTTCTTGATTGATTAAATGTATGCTCAAAGACATATTTGCCCCTTTTCTTTTCTTTTTTTTTTTACATAATTTCTAGACCAAAAAGATTTTAATCTCACTCTAACAGAACATTTTTTCACTTGATGGGGGAATCTGACTATGTTTACAAGGAAGAAATTGTGTGAGATGGTTAACAGGGTATGTGTAAATAATAAATTTTAAAAAATATTTGGGTGTTCATTATTCAGGTCAGATATTTGCATTTCAAATTCTCATTGATATGGCTCGATTTTCTCTTTGAGGGGATAACTGAACTTCTATTTGTTGCTGAAAAGAGAAAAGAGTCAGGTATCATTAGATCTTGGTTTCATTTCTGGCTTTATATATGACTTGGGAGCCCAAGCCTTGTCAGCTGTAGAAGAGGGAAAAACTCAAATGACTATATTTTTTTTCACCACAGAATACTGTCAAGGACAAATGAGATAATTATACATGAATATTTTGTTGGTAAAATTATCATTTATATATCTATATACATCATCCAATATATATATCCCTTCATATATATGAATATGTATATATATATTAACAACTTCTACTAATAAAATATCCATGTATAAATATACACACATATAAATAATTATTTCTCTTGGTCTGGCTCTATATACAGTTAATATTCAAATGATAGGGGATGACTACATAACAATATAAATGATGATAACTATTGACATTTTTTAATATGTTAAGCATTGGGCTAAATGCCTCACATTTATTTTATTATTTAGTTATCACAAAAAATGTTTATCATTTTTTCCCTTCCCACTTACACTCCTCTCATTCTCTCTTGCACTCACTCCATGAAATTAGGTGTTTTATCCATCAATCCACTGAATCTTTTCTTCTCAAGGTCACTAGTGTCCTCTGTTGACAATGTCAATGGTCAATTCTGCTCTCCTCTCACTCAGCCCTTCTGCAGCACACGAGCAGTAGATGATTCCGTTTTGTAGCACTTTATTTTCTTGGCTCTATGACACTACCTTCTCGTGATTTTCATCTTCTTGACCTCTGAATATTAGAAATCCCTAGAGGCCAGAGCCAGGATCTGTGCTAGATCTATTTTAGTACATTCCTACTGGGATCTCACTCAGTCCTGATAGCTTCACTATATTTATACCCTCACAATACCTAAATTTTAAGATACATTCTTGACCTTTTCCCTGAATATATACTTGCATATCCAGTGGCCTACTGAATATTCCCACATGGATGTCTAATGAGTGTCTCTTAACTAAGTTCTTATAGTTCTTTATAGTTTCCTTCCTTTGTACCTATTTCTTCAGTCTCCATTCACTCCAGTGCTTAGGCCCAGAACTTTGGAATCATTCTCATTTTCTTTTTCACAACTCATACTAACTCTATTAGAAGTTACATTCACTATATCTACCTTCAAATGTACCATGAATCTAACTACTCTTAGCAACTGCCAAATGCCATCTCCTATTTGAAGCTACCACTGCCCCTTGCCTGCACTATTGCAGTTACCTTTACTTGGTCATCCTGTATCTATTTCTGGTTGTCTAGAGTCTATTCTCCACAGAAGAGCCAAAGTTATTTTTTCAAAACATAAATTGGATCATGATAGAGAGATCAAAAATGTTCAATGGCTTCTCATCACAAAGTAAAATTCAAAACACCTCTATGGCATCTAAGTTTCTAAGAGTTATTCCTTGGGTATCTTTTCAATTCAATTCATAAGTCACTGAGCACCAGTCTCACAGATCTTGCTTTTTCTCAAAATTGCTGAAGTATTCCAGACTGAGGATGTTTGCATTTATTCTTTCTTCTGTGTGTAAAGCTCTTCTCCACATACTCACTTGGATCACTGCCTCACCTCTTTCAGGTCTCTGCTGAAATGGTACCACCTCTGAGGCCTTGTCAGCTCCTGCTCTTGTTGGACTATTATCAGATTATCTAGAACTATATATATATATATTTTTAAGATTTTATTTATTTGACAGAGAGAGACACAGCGAACGAGGGAACACAATTAGGAGCGAGAGAGGCAGAAGCAGGCTTCCCGCTGAGCAGGAAGCCTGATGTGGGGCTCGATCCCAGGACTCTGGGATCATGACCTGAGCTGAAGGCAGACGCTTAATGACTGAGCCATTCAGGTGCCCCCAGAACTACTTGAACAATTACTGCTACTTGAGATGATATTTAATTTTAACTTTTTTTTTAAAAAGGTTTTTATTTATTTACTTGACAGAGAGAGATCACAGTAGACAGAGAGGCAGACAGAGAGAGAGAGGGAAACAGGCTCCCCGCTGAGCAGAGAGCCCGATGAGGGACTTGATCCCAGGACCCTGAGATCATGACCTGAGCCGAAGGCAGCGGCTTAACCCACTGAGCCACCCAGGCGCCCTCATTTTAACTTTTTAAATTATAAGGTGCGTGAGAGTAGTTCATTGTAGTATCCTTACTATCTAAAACAGTGCTTGAAATATGGCAGCGTAAAATAAAAAGAAATATTTTATTTTTGGAGAACCCTGTGTAGTCAATCAGATTTGCTTTTTTTTTTTTTTTTTTTAAATAGGAAAGGTAATTGAGACTCAGAATAGTCACATCCCTTTGTCAAGATCCCATCATTAGTAAATGGTATAGTCAGGATTTGAGTACCGATCTTGCACTTTAAGCCACTGTGCCATAACATACTATATTGTCCTCACTCGCTATACACTTATCTTAAAAATTCAGGAACCCCAAATTTCCATAAACATTTTGTCAAAATACTTGTGTGTCTGCTCACATTTCAAGCATCTTGTTGCCTTTCTAGGGTTTTTTGAAGGTCTACACACATCCGCACTTAACAGCTTATGTTTCACAGTCCCTGAAGGGAGATTTAAGGAAGAGAAAACCACTTTCTGAAACACATCGATGCAAAGATTGTTAAAAACAATCAATGACACTTCCTTGACAATTGGATAAATGCACAGATGCTAAGAATTTTGGACTATAAAGTGAAAGTGATATAGTCAGGTGACTTATCTCTCTGATCCCGTGTTTGAGCTTTGCAGAGGCCCGAAGCAGTACTTAAACCCTAACACCGTTACAGGAAAAGCCATTGACTTCAGCAATAGACAAGACCCAAGGCCAGTTCCTGAAGTCAGGTTTTACCAATTTTTAACACTAAAAAGATTTCTCTAAAAGCATATCTGGCAATTGTCTTTTTAAGGTGCTCTTAAGAAATGCTAAATCTTCTTCTCTTTCAACCATTATGCTATTTTCATTTTGTGTCCATTTAAAGAAAACCTTGAGTCTGGAAGTCAAAATATGCAACATATCAGTTTTTGTCTAGATTTATGTCAATGATTGGATGAAAGTAGAAAAAAAATTTTTTTGGTTATGTGATGCCAAGAGTTGGATATTTGAAAATATCTGAATACTATTTGAATAACTTTTCACTTGTCCATGAAACATAATAATCGTTAACATTGAGTGTGTTATGCTAAATGAAGTAAGTGAGAGGAAGACAACACCATACGATTTCACCCATATGTGGAACTTAAGAAACAAAACAGATGAACATGGGAAAAGGGAAAGAAAAATAAAATAAGATAAAGACCGAGAGGAAGGCAAACCAGAAGAGACTCTTAAATATAGGGAACAAACAGAGGGTGGCTGGAGGGGAGATGAGTGGGGGGATGTGGTAACTGGGTGATGGGCATTAAGGAAGGCACTTGATGGAATGAGCACTGGTTGTTAATATGCAATGGATGCATCACTTAATTCTACTTCCAAAACAAAACAAATAAAAAAACCCAAAACAAAAAAACTAATCATTAACATTTATGGAATCCTGGTTCTACCTCTGCTAGTTGTGTGACCTTGTGTACATTACTTAACTTCTTTATTTGCATGTTGGTTTCCTAATGTGTAGAGTGGGGATAATACTAGTGCCAGTCACATGAGATTGGTGAGGGTCAGATGAGACAAATTAAGCACTTAGTGTCTAGCAGGGTGTGAAGGTTCCAGAAACACCAGCTACTGTAATGTGTATGTGTGGTTCTTAGTTCAGGGTTTCTTATTCTTGGAGTAGGTGACATTTTGGATCAGATAATTCATTGTTGTAGAGTGCTGTACTGTGTCTTGTAGAGTGTCTAGCAGCATCCCTGGCCTCTACAAATAGATTCCAGTAACAGCCACCCCCTCCCAGCTGTGACAACTAAAAATGTCTCCAGACATTGCCAGATGTCCCCTGGGGGACAAATCCTCCATGGTGAGGACAACTACTAGACTAATGCTTTACATATAGTATCTCATTAGATTTTTTGGTAACAAATTTAAGGGGTAATTAATAATTTCATCCCATTTTAGTAAATAAGGAAAGTAGAATTTAGGAACATCAATTATTTGCCCTAAGACACACAAGACATACCTGGGGAGATTGAGTTGTTACCAGAATGTGACTGCTGCTGACAAAGCTGCGATGGTGTGTTCCTTAGGTGTGTCTCCAGTTGTTGGGGTGCTGCCATGCACAAGGCCAAGAAGTCAACATTCCGTTGTATTTCCACTCTCCCCTGCTCAGGAGTCTGCTGTGGGCTTGCTGTATGTGGCTTTAGAGCTCAGTGTCCTTCTTTATGACCTGCTGTTTTTCTCTGTGTTATAGAATGCTATATTTTCTATTAGGATCAACTGATTAAGTGAGGCTTCTCTTTAGGGAGCATTCTCAGCTTAATGTCAAAGCAGAAGTTTGCACACTTAACTGCCAGTAGATATAATCTGCTCTCCTGATAACTTTTCAGTGAGATGTAACAGTGAACTGACTTTTGCTTAACATTTATTGCAAACTGAATTGACAAAAATGAATTCAGGAATTTTATCTAAAGAATTTGTGGTGCTTTGAGGACAAGGTAGAGAATAAACAAATTAACATAAT
Source organism: Mellivora capensis (assembly GCA_004024625.1). Taxonomy (NCBI): domain Eukaryota; kingdom Metazoa; phylum Chordata; class Mammalia; order Carnivora; family Mustelidae; genus Mellivora; species Mellivora capensis. The sequence continues at coordinate 44,594 of PISX010009756.1, read as the reverse complement.
AAACTGATAAGGCTTCCCTTGCTTAAAAATTAGCAACAGACAACTCCCAAGTAATCTGTGAGTATGTTGACCTTGCCCTTTCCTAGATGTTTCCTGGGCTTAGGTTTCTAAGTTCTTTCTGCTTTTAATGATGTAGATTTGTATTCAGGTAAGAGGAGGCAGAGTGGGAGAGTAACTTCATTTTCCATCTTCATCTTACTGGATTCGTCGGCTACATTTTTCACTTTTGTGGGTCCCATAGTAGTGTTTTGTTATGGCTTCTCTTACGTCTGGTCAACTCCTTGCTGTTTCCTTTCTTGGCTACTTTGTTTTGTCAAACTCTTAAATTGTTGAACCCCAGGGTGGGGTCCTTAAACTATAACTCATCTCACTTTCTGTATTCTTTGGGCAATCTTATACAGTAACATGGTTTCAGATATTATTTTCAAGTGGTTTCCAAGTCTGTTCCTTACTTACTGCATGTGCCCTAAGCTTCAGGCTTATGTGTCCAATTACTAACTGGGCATCTCCATAGGAACATTCCATAGACACTTGTTGCAACATGTTCCCCCCACAAAAGGATCCTTTCCCTCAGTTGGTGGCACCACCATCCACCCAGTTGCTCAAGGCAGAACTGCAATCTCTCATCTCTCTGTGAGACCATCAATCACCAAGTTCTGATTATTCTACTTCTTCTACATAGATTTGATTCATTTTCTTCTTGCACACTTACCGTCACCGTCATTATCTTCCATTGGAATCACTGACTTCACCTCCCAAGAGGGTGGTGAAGACAAGACAGCATGCAGGTTAATAGTGACTGTGAGCCCTCCTTGTTGGGGCTTCTGCCTGTCTCTTTGTCACTCTGTTTTCCGGGCATGCCTTACACTGGGCACTCAGGCAACACTGAGCAGTTCGTGGTTGTCTCTGCCTAATGTATTGATTTTCACTTCCTGCTTCTGTTCGGCTGTCCCCTTTGTGTGGAATCCTCTTTCCCTAATTATCTCATTCAGAAGGCTTTTTTAAACCTTACTGTTCTCTCACCAATAACCTCTTCCTACAGTCCTCAATTACAATGATTTTGGTTGCTTTTTTATAGCTATCTGCCATATTGCTTTGTAATCATTAGATTCTCTATCTCTATATATGTTCCGTACACACACTCAAATTTTGGGAGGCAAAACCATAGTGAATTCACCTAGACGTTTGTTGAGTGAATAACTACACCAGCTCTCTCACTGAATTGGTAGCAATCTATTTTACTAAAAGAGCTTTTTAAATAATGATCATCTCTCCATGCTGTTAAAATTTTATGTGATTTACAGATGAAGGTTTGCCCTGATTCCTAAATTAAGTAGAAGACTATTACTTCTGTTCACCTAAACATCCTCCAGTAAATGTTTTCTCAGCTTGTGGCAGAGATTCTCAGCTATCGAACTGGACGTTGGTATAAACCTTTTGTGCCACAGGGAGCAACATGTGGCCGTCAACAGGATTAGATTCTCTGTAGGAAAGTGGGAGTCGGATCCTGGGCCAGCACTCTTGATCAAATCTCTTTGCATCCACACGCTGCTCTTGAAATCATACTTCTCAGTATCACCTCTACCAAAACATGCCAACAACAAAGACGTGTACCTGCTTTAAAATTCTTATATTAAATACACCATTTAAAAATCATAAGTATAAAAATTATAAGTTGCAAAACATACATAAAGAGAATAGCTTTTCATACTACAAACATATTTCTGGTTTTACTAAAAGAATCATTGCAGAATTTATTTAAGTAGTAAGGTCTCAGCAAATTAAGAAACTACGTGATTAAAAAATATTGCACACAACCTTTAAGGAACAGATTGGAAATATTAGAAGATACCTGCTCTTTAGATTCATAAATGCATATTTTCTTTTTTTTTAAAAAGATTTTATTTATTTATTTGACAGATACGGATCACAAGTAGGCAGAGAGAGAGAGAGAGAGAGGAGGAAGCAGGCTCCCTGCTGAGCAGAGAGCTCGATGTGGGGCTCAATCCCAGGACTCTGGGATCATGGCCTGAGCCGAAGGCAGAGGCTTTAACCCACGGAGCCACCCAGGCGCCCCAAGTGTATATTTTCTTAACAGTGCTTATATTGCTATATGACTATGTGTTCAATATCCACACTTAAATGAGACCATGTTTATGGTAAATTATGTATTTGTATATCATGTTCATACACAAAGTAGTAAGACTCTTTAAGTGTCATTGTCCTGAATATTTATAAAATGTCCTGTCAGTGTTCAAAAGAATTTTATGTAATAGATAGTTTGTGATATATGCAATATATGGAATAGTTGCTGAGCACATCACTTAATGTGTATGATGACATAACATTGGGGTTTATAGTATGTTTTACTTTTGACCAGTTTTACCCCAAAACTCAAGAAGTTTCATGATCATTTTCTTTGTCAAAAATCTCTCTCACTAATGCCTGAAAGACATCGATACAGTTGTAAATCGGGTCACAAGGATGTCAAACTTGACTCAGGTGGATCAACAAGCCATTATTCCTCTCATTTGTACTCATTTTTAATGATCAGCAACTGAGCCTGACAGTATTTTTGTGACACTTTCAATCTACAGGACGGAGAGAGCTGCTGTTTATCCCTATCTCACCGGAGACATTAGCATTAACAAGCTGACTCCTGCATTGCCTGGTGCCAGCCACAGGTCACATCGGTGTGAAGGCAGCTGTCTCCTGGGTGGGCCATGCCATCTCTATTTTCCAGACAACTGCTGGCTGAGGGATCTCACACTGTTAACATCCATGTGAACTGAATGCCAGCCACCTGCATACGACGTTCGGTGCAGGAAGGGAAGCATGGTGCTACTAGCAGAACCCACCCACATTGCCCGTAAGAAGCAGGAGTTACATATGGCAGGTGAACGAAAGAAGTCATGGGACTTCCCCTTGTCCATATCCAGTCAACGGACACTCTTGTTCCCGCTGTTTTAAATCAAGATGAACAAATTCAGGGCTACCAACACATTGATGTTAGAGTGGCATGGTTTCCTTTTCTAATAGTTTATAGATGTCTGCTGCCAAACAACTAGAGTTTATTCATTAAAACAATTACTTTGATTTTCAATCATGTACATTCTTCGAGATCCACTAATATTAATAATATTTTTTGTGCTTTGGTGTTAGAGAGGAAGGAAAAGAAAATTACCATATTCTTTTCAGTATGAGAATTCTGTTAGAGAAATTAAGCTCTCAGAGCAAATATGACCCTGAAGAAGAGTTCTTAACAGAAAAATGTACTATTGTATTACTATTTATTGAAATAGTTAAAAAGTAGTTCTGATTGGTAGATCTTTGCATAAAAAGTGTTAAATAGTTTTCTTCTTTACTGCCTGTGAATCTCATGGTCCGTTGCACTTTCAGTCTTAGATTAATATCTGATCGGTTTGCTAATTATTGGCAGTCTGAGATATCTCCCTAAAATTTCTTCCTGCTTCAAGCAAAGGATGAGTAATTTTGGAAAAGAGTGTAAGTGTTCTTTAAATTCATGGCTACACAATGCCAGAACAAAACAGTTGAAATTGAAAACTGGTTATTTGCCTTGTTTTAGGTGAAAAGAAAGACAAAGGGAAGAAATCCATTATTTGAACTTAATTTTTAAAATGCACTAAATTAGTTACTTGTTGAGATACAAACTTAGATTAGAAATACATGTTTTGAGGGGCTATTTTTCTTACTTCATACTTCAAGAAGATCGTTGCATATCCAGTTTTTTTCTGGTATGAAGAGACAACTTCTTTTTGCTATTTTCATCATTTGGAAAACAAAATAATCAGAATCACTTGTTTATTTTTTGATCCCCAAGGAAATAGTAGTGTTATCATCAAATTCAGGAAGTCGATAAATGCTGGAATAACATAAACAGAAACCATTGTATATAAATAAGCCAATTTAAAGTAATTTAGTCAAAGAAAGGCTCTATTGCTTTCTTAATTTTTTCCTAAACACTCTGTCTCATTGTAACATGTACAGGGCCTGCATGTTCTAATGTTCTTTTTCTCTTTATGTCCCCCTCTGGGGTTTTGGTCCAGTAAATTCAGAAACCATTGCCTTTGGGGGAATTATTGGTATTTAAAAGCAGATCTCAACATCATACAAATCGCAATTGTAATCTGCATAAGGTAATGGTCAATAAATAAGCAAGAATAAGAACACTAAAGCTAGATTGTGAGGAAAGAAAGGGGAAAAAAGCTTACTACATTCTTTCTAAACAAACAAAAAGGCATAATTGGAAAAATTCATTTTTATGTTTCCTTACATTAGATGGGGACCACTGAGTGAAACATTCACTGATGAATTACTCCTGTAATCTGTGTAGGAAAAACAGCTACTGGCAAATTAAAGAGTCCTGGAACAGAGCCATGAGAACTAAATGGCTAAAAATGAAAACAGGCAAACATTTGAGAGTATTCTACAGAATACAGATCTTTCAACACCTCCCCCTTTTCACTGGTTAATTCATCGTCATGGAAACAGAATTTATCAAAATGTTCTTGCTCACTCCTAGTGACCCAGTGAGTAGACTTAACAGAGCTGGTGAAAGGTAACTCAGGCTGAAGCAATTTTTACAAATGATATGCTGCAGTTCATAAATTGGTGAGTTTTGAATGGTGCCATTGTGTCAGTGGAACAGGTTTCCAAGTCTCAAGGGGTGCACTTTTTTGTTTGTTTTTTAAAATCTGCCAGGCAGAGAAACCAGAAACCTTTGCTAGTGATTGAGCATGGATGACTAATCCCGAGGAAAGTGGCTAGTTTTAGGTTTTAACTCACCTTTTCCCCTCTCAGTTTGTCTTTCCTCCCTTGTCTAAAGGATGTTTAAACTCGGTATTTGGTAGCATTTCTTTGGTTTGTTCATCTGTCCCAGCAGCAGTCTCTGCTGTTCCATAACTCAAAGATGCAAAAATCCTTCACTCCTCATCATAAGGTGTCTTCCCTTATCTCTAGCGGGAGCTGGGTGTTGGCAACCACAGCCTAGCAGATTTGGACAGCTCTAAGCTAACACCTTCCCCACACTAGTTAACCCCACGATGGAGTGGCTTCCTGGATTTAGGAAAATGATGTGAGGAATTCCCTAAGGAAAAGTGCCATTTTACCATTAAAAAAACAACAACAACAAAAAAACCATCATCATCCATGGAGCTGCCAAATTCAGGGAAGGTTGATTTTTTACTTTATTTTATGTTCGCAATTAGTGACTTGTTGTCATGGAAACCACGCTTCAGATGATTCTTGAACTTAAATGGCTGGATGTGATCAGGCAGAAGCCCTCCCCCTTTTTAGGCTCAGTAGTCAGTGTCTCTCTCTTTGCTTATTCTGATAACAGAATCACATAAAACATCTATAAACATGCAAAATAATAGCACAGGGCAACATCAATTAAAACTGAATATTTAATAATTCATTCTTTAATTAAGGCTCTTTTCTTTTTTCCTGAAGCTGTAACCTTTCAAGTGTTAAAACAGACATAAGAACTAAATCATTTAGTAAAAGAAATCTTTTCTAATTAGCAGTTTGTGATACACTAATAAAAAAAACCCCAAGATTTGAAATTCCTTTTTGGTTTTTAATGTTTTATATAGAAAGCAAAATGAAAGGACTTCATTTGGAAAGTCTATTCAAGGTGAAATAACTGTGGATTGAGGCACTTGCCTTTTATGGGTGTGTGCCTCTGTGTGTGTGTGTGTGTGTGTGTGTCTTTTGTCTCTTGAGTAGGGAGGGTGGGGGTTTTATCAGGGAAACAGCATAACCCACTCGAGGTTCTGGACAGCCAGAAATAATTAGTCTATATTGAGGTTGCCAGCATAGTGTCCATGTTTGCATATGTGACTACCCTGTGTCAGAGCTGGGAAATGAAAGCCTCCAACCAAAAGAGAAGCTCATCTTTAAAAAGGAAAAATCAAACACTCAGGCACTCTGGATTCATTTGCTGACCTCTGTTTGAATACAGAATTCACTACTCTTCAGAAATACTATTATGCAGCATGTACACTAAGCTCTCTATACGTGTCCGTGTTTCTTTACTTTCCAGGTAATGGGGAATTCACTTTCCCTCACTATCTCTATTCATGCCAATTCAGGGAGAAAAGGGCTCACAGGAGAGAGAGCAAAGTAAGACTGGTCACTTTTCTTTTTTAATTTAAAGGACATACTGGTTTTTCTTTTGTTTTGTATTGTTTTGTTTTTACTAGTGGAAGATAAAGTTGACTTCAAACATCTTTTCAATTAATTAAAACTGAGTGTAAATTCACACTAAATTTTCTGTAGCTTGAAGGGAAAACAAATAACTACATAATGTTACATGAGATAGGACATACATGACATTCATGTTGCATGATACACATAATATCACAAGTCCTGAAGTATGGTAATATTTGTAGCTGCTGTATGAATAGGTAAGTGAAATTATTTGGCTGACAACCAGTGAACCAAACTCCTCGTTATTGTAACGATACTCCATTTCTTAGTTTAGATAGATCATCTGACCTCTCTGTGATTTGGTTTCTTCAACTTTAAAATGAGAAACCTGCCTGACCATTTTTTAAGTTCCCACAGACATGTATTAAGGCCATTGGTGTCAAAGTGCTCAATACATTTTGATGAATGAATGACTTTGGTATTATCTTTTGCAGATTGAACAGTGACAACTCTAACAGCTTTTAAAATATATTTTTTTATTTTTTAAGGTTTTTTTTTAAAGATTTTTATTTATTTATTTGACAGAGATCACAAGCAGGCAGAGAGAGAGAGGAGGAAGCAGGCTTCCTGCTGAGCAGAGAGCCCAATGCAGGGCTCTATCCCAGGACCCTGGGATCACGACCTGAGCCGAAGGCAGAGGCTTTAACCCACTGAGCCACCCAGGTGCTCCTATTTTTTTTTTTTTTAAGACAAAGGTATTTGCCTTCTCTCTCCTAAAAATCTGTCCTAAGAAACAGATTAGGATGAGATACATTGTCTGTGGCCAGGAGCCATCAGGTTATAAGGTATGTGGGGCCAGAGAAGACTGGCAAAATGGGAACACAGGACTGCTGCACATTTTGTGTCTCTTTCTTAAATACAGATCTCTATTGAAAAGCAGAAGGTTTCACTGTTTCTCACTGAGAAACAGTACGCACAGCGGCCAAAGATAATAGAAAAGATGTGATGCATGAGGGCACCTCTTTTGATTGTGAGGACAGAGAGAGTTAGTTAAACAGGAACAGGGTTCTTATCTTCTATCTTGTAGCCTTTGCTCGTATCCTGCCCTCTACGTGGAGGTAGAGCAAAGCACGCTTTTCCTCTCTTAGAGAGGTGCCCCAGAAGGTCAAACACAGTCAAGAACTAAGAAGAATGACGCTGGTGCCTGGTGTCTCTCCCTCACTGCTGTGTGTCATCTGTGCAGAGAGAAGTTAGCTGAGTATGATCCCTTGAAAACTAGTGAGGAGGAAGCATATTCATATTTAACTTGAATTCAAGTTAAGAATACTGTGCTTTCTTCCTACATTGATTTTATTTGCTTCAGAAAATTAACAGCCTACATTTAAATCAGGGAGATGAAAAATATATTTGTTCAAACATATTGTGCTCTGGAGGAGAAAATTACACACACACAGGTACACATACACACACCCCTGTTTTAGAATATGTCCATTTTCCTTTCTTCCTTTTCCAGCCACATGTTTAGTGAGGAGATTCAAAGTATTTTGGGACAGGTGACACAATGAAATAACAAAGGGAATGGGACCATCGAGGAAAGGGGATGTCACATCAATCTTTGTACTCTTTGCAGCTAGCTGTCTAATCCGACTTTGGGTGATATGAGCAGCCTGGTCCTGCTCCGATGACTCGCAAGAGTATACCTTGGGGTGGTCATCAGTGTTGTTAAATTGTTTACTCCTTGTCCCCCTATCCTTGTCCATTGGTGGTAGTGGTGGTGGGGGGTGATACATAAACCAGAAATGATATAAACCAGAAATGAAATTCAAGGGTTAAGGTTAGGGTTAGGGTTAGGGTTAGATAAATGATCACTAAATCAAAGTTCCCATTTTCTTTGGGAACTAAGTTTGATCTTCGCAACCTGCTACCAAGATGCCTAGGAATTCAGATAAATTCATAACATGCTAAGAGACTACCTTGCTAATAGTACTGGGAAGCAGCTTCTTGTTCTTAATTCATTTTATCACATGATCTGTGTGCTTAGTTCAGAGGTGTCTGGGTCAAGAATTAGCATCTGAGCCAAATACAACCAGCGTATGGGTTGGCCAGCAGCCTATCAGGTGTTTAATGAAGTGATTTGATTCTGCTCAATGAAGATGCTGATGCTGGAGAGTGAGGAACCAAGCTGGATTCTCTCTTACTGAGTAGAATAGGGACTGTGGAGAGGGACACAGATAATTATTTGATCAAAGGCTAAGAGACACATAGCAAAAAGGGAGGCATGAAGTAATGAAAGCCACGTAGACAAAGAACATGAGGTAGAGAAGAAGAAAGAAAATATAGTTAACCCTTGAACAACACAGGGGTTGGGGCTTCCACACCCCACACAGTTGAAGATCTGCAGATAACTTTTAACACTCCAAAAACTTAACGACTAATAGCCTACTGTTGACCAGAAGACTTACCGATAACATAAACAATTAACACACACTCTGTATATGTATTATATACTGTATCTTTACAGTGAAGTAGCTAGAGAAAAGAAAATGTTACTAAGAAATCACAAGGAAGAAAGAATACATTTATAGTACTGTGTTGCTTTTATTGAAAAAAAAAAAAAATCCACGTGTAAGTGGATGCCTGCAGTTCAAACCCATGTTGTTTAAGGGTCAACTGTAGTCAGAAAACAGACCAGACCCACTGACAGCAGAAAAGTGGTCTGTATGAGGCACCTGAGTGGCTCAGACAGTTAAGTGTCTGCCATCAGCTCGGTCATGATATCAGGGTCCTAGGATGGAGTCCCACATCGGGTTCCCTGCTTAGCCGGGAGTCTGCTTCTACTTCTTTCTCCACTGCTTGACCCCCCAGTTTGTACTCTCTCTCTCTTTCAAATGAATAAATAAAATCTTAAAAAAAAAACAAAAAATGAAAACTGATCTGTGAGAATAGCGGTGGCTACATTATGGTGTGTGGCCAGTAGATTATGTTGTGTGCTATGATAGAATGAAGGGCATCTTAATTCTCCATGAAACTGGATCCGTTGATGGCTGAGAAGTTTTTCTGGAGTCCCTCGTTTCCCCTTGTGTCCTTGCAGCACATCTCCATAACTTGAAAATTCTCAGCTATTCATATTTCAAATATTTATTCTGTTCCTTTCTCTCTTTCATTTCCTTCTGGTGTTCCTATTATGTATATGTTATATTTTGTATTTGTCCCCCAGTGTTTGGATATTGTATTCTCTTTTTTGTTTTTTGTTTTTAAAAATCACTTTGCTTTGCAATTTGAGAAGTTTCTATTGACATATCTTCAAGTTCTCAAGTTCTTTCCTTGGCTGGATACAGTCTATTGAGGATCCCATTAAAGGCCTTTTTTCATTTCTGTGACAGAGTTTTTGATTTTTAGTCTTTCCTTTTGACTCTTTCCTGGAGTTTCCATCTCTCAGCTTACATTACTCTTCTGTTCTTACACATTGTCTCTTTGTTCCATGAGAGACTTTAACATACAAACTGTAGTTAAATTTCAGGTCATTCCCAATATCTGCCATATCTGAATCTGGTTCTGATCCTTGCCTTGTCTCTTCAGACTGTGTCTTTTTTGCCTCTTAGCAAGCTTTGTAATTTTTTTGTTGAAAGCCAGATATGATGTCTTGGGTAGGAGAACTCAGCTAATCTGACCTTTGTGTGAGATTTTCTATTTACCTGGCTAGGTGTTGAGCTATGTTTACTGTTGGTTGTAGCTGTAGATGTCAGAGACTGAAATTTCTTACTTTTTTTTTTTTTTTAATTTCTTTTCAGCGTAACAGAATTCATAGTTTTACACCACACCCAGTGCTCCATGCAATGCGTACCCTCCATTATACCCATCACCAGGCTCTCCCAACCTCCCACCCCCCGCCCCTTCAAAGCCCTCAGGTTATTTTTCAGAGTCCATAGTCTCTCATGGTTCATCTCCCCCAAGACTGAAATTTCTTGTGGTCTCCTTCCTTTTGTCCTCTCTGCTGTCTTTGAGTTTTCCTGAAGTCTCCTTTGTAAATAAGGTCTGAGCCACACAGTTTTTTTCCACTGTACTCCTCTGTTATTATTCAGGAACCCTATTCGTATGGCGCAGGATGCCCTTGTGGGGGTGGGGAAATAATTTTAGCGGCCATGATTATGTCTAAGTCTCAATTTTATTTTGTTTATCCCCCCTCAGGTGAGACCGAAAGGCTAGAGGGCGCTGGAGTTGGGTATTTCCCTTCCTCCACATCCGTTAGACTCTGATAAAACCCAAGTCAGTTTGGTTTTTCCCTCAAGAAAAGATTTTTGTTAAGTAGAACAAAATGCTCTAGGTATATTTTGGAATGGCTACTTCTCTCTTTTCCTTTTGGGAGCATGAGAAGATTTTTCTTCAGTTTCTCAGTAAGAACCTGGTTGGGCTCCTGGAGTTAAAACTCACAAAAAGTACCGGGGACACCCCAAAGGCTGGGTCTCCAGGGGTTTTTATTTCTTATGCTTGTCTAAGCTCACTCTTCAGCAATTAGTCAGTTCTCTTAAAGTATCCCTGACGGATGCTGGCTCTAGCTTAGGTTTCTCCTCAGTATCCAGTGAACTGTGATTCCCTGTATCTGCCTTTCTCTCCAGGATTTAGGGTAGCATTTGCTCCATCATCTCAGTTCACCAGTTGATTTGAGGAAAGTTGCTGATTTTCAACTTATTCACATGTTTACTTATTGTGAGGATGGGAGTGATGACTTCCAAACTCTTTACATGCTGGACTGGAAACAGGAAGTGAACCCTGTCACTTGAAATTACCTAAATTCCCCTCTGTCCTTTGCAACCAATAAAAGTATAAAGAACAAACACTGTTTTAAAGCCACTGGTTGTACCTTGTTTGTTTGTTCATTTCTTTCTTTCTTTAAGTTGACCTGACATGATCCCTCTTGTCATATTTGAAAGTTATCTTACTAGATGTTTTAAAAACTTGTCTTTATTCGGTATGAGCTGAGGCAAGTAACTTGACTCATTTTCTCAATTTCTTCACTGGAAAGAGAGACAGAGACAGAAAGATTGATCTAATACATAATCAAGTAACCACAGAAGAACCCTACTGATAATTCATGCATAGATGGTATTTGAAAAAGGTGGGGTGCTATATAAATTTATATAATGTAATCTTGCATGCCATTTTTGGACTATTTTTTGAATGAAGCACTTTTATGTAGAGTATTAAAAATTTTTAAGGTGATATATTTTAGTGTCATTTTTTCCCCTTAAACTCCTCTGCCCACCTCTTATTTTTAGATAGTTCATTATTCTAGAAAACTCTCTCATGTCTACAGTTTTGTAGAATTAGATATGGGTAGGTATACTCTTGAGAAAGTATTCTCTTATTATCATTTTTGACAGTAGATTTGTTCTATAAAGGGAGTCTTTGAAATATAAGCTATAATATCAATCATCATTTTAACAATGTAATTTATATACTACAATAAGGACTCTATCACTTTCTCTGCATTTTGGTTTCATACATTTTCAATGCCAATACTTATTAACACCTCTTGTTGTACTAAAGTGATTGTTTTCATGAATTTATCAAATTTTTCTCTCTCTGCACTAAAAACATGCTGGTGGAGAGGATCAACTTACTAATTCAAGTTTATAAAGGATGAAGCACTTGCCCTTGAATTTATATTATCGTGATTGCTTTGCAGTGTCTTCAAAGAGGAAAAAAAAGTCCTTCAGAATAGCACTGTTTCTGTTTTTCTTTTTATTTATTTAGCCACAAAGTAGCCTTGAAAGATCAGCTATCACACAATCCTGGAGATACTTTATTTATACTGGAGAGGAAGGAAGGATGTGCATAAAGAAAAATAATGAGGTATGACAGGTTATTTGACAGTTTGCTAACACAAATTAACCTTTTAAGACTGGCTTCATGGGAACATCCAGTTTCACTCCAGCTTGACAACACAGCCTCTGTTTGTGGGACTGCCTAAAAGAAGGTAAAGTTTGGAAGGTGGCGGTGGCAGACAGCGATGACATTTCTGCCCTATTCTGAGCGCTGTGAAACTTTCCATGAACAATTCTATATTTTTGCTTGGTTTAGGATCTGTCCATTGATGTGCTCATCTCAGAGCCATCTCCAGAGGATAGGAGTACTTTGGGTAAGAATGCAGTTTTCCTTTCTTATTTAATGGTTGAAGAAACTAATGCACAGTGAAATGATGTGGCTAAGGCAGGGCGGTAAAACTGAGGTCTGCACTCACTCTGCTCATGTTTGAATCCTGTTGTTTCACTATTAGCCTTTGTCTTAGTCCATTCCTAGCAGCTCAGGCTGCTGTAACAAAACACTATGGGCTAGATGGTTTATAAACAACCACAATATATTCTTCACAGTTTGGGATACCAGAAAAATCCAAGATCAAGGAGCTAGCATGGTCCTCTTCTGGTGCGGTCCCTCTTTCTGGCTCATAGTCCATGCCTTCTCACTCTGTCCTCACATGGTACAAGGAGTTAGGGATCTCTCTGAAGCCTCTTTTATAAGGGCACTAATCCCATCTGTGAGGGCTTTCCACCCTCATGACCTAAGCACCTCTCAAAAGCCCCACCTTTCAATATCATCACGACGGGCATTAGGATTTCAACATATGAACTTTGGGGGGGATATAAACATTCATATCACAGTTCCCATTTTGCTTATGGTGTTCTTGAGTTCAGAATTAATCCTTTCTCTAAACCTCTGGGCTCTTTCTTGCCATACTATAGATTATGTACTAGGTATTCATGTATGTCTTATCTTCTCTCCAAGTGTGTGGGATCTTTAACATTTTTAAGATTTATTTATTTATTTGATAGATAGAGATCACAAGTAGGCAGAGAGGCAGGCAGAGAGAGAGAGAGGAGGAAGCAGGCTCCCTGCTGAGCAGAGAGTCCAATGTGGGGCTCAATCCCAGGACCCTGGGATCATGACCTGAGCTGAAGGCAGAGGCTTTAACCCACTGAGCCACCCAGGCGCCCCTCTGTGGGATCTTTAAAGACAGAAGAAACATATCCTTATTCTTGTACAAAAAAACATCAATGACCCACAAAGCTAATAAAAAAATAAGTTATTTTTCATATAATAGTGGCATAATTTAAGCAATTATTTCTTAAATGCCATGTGAATGAGAATTCCAAAATAGTATCTAACTATTAAACTAACTTACTATAGAATTACATGTTCTAACATGTCTTTTTCCGTTTTGTTTTGTTTTAAACATGAGAAGAAAAAGTGGATCAATGCTGAAGTGAAAGCCAGTGATGGACATGAGGAAAGTTATAGAACAAACTCATCCTTCCCTCCTATGCCAGCAAACTTCTGGGATCATAAGAAATTACTTTTTTAGGAAGCACACGATTCAAAAACAATTTCTTATAGCATTCAGCAGGAGAGAAAATGAGTCCCAGAGCTTGTGGAGGCTTTATCTCAATTCTGAGTATGCATTGCCTCACCTTCTATGTACTTAACCCTCTCTAGGCACATCTGTCTTTACCATCAACAGCATAAACCTCAAATAACCCAACTCTCATCTTCTCCTGATCCCATCCCAATTCATACTTACCAGGTTAAAAAACTGATATCACCACTGGGTTCATCATCAGCTCTCCTTTTTTCCAGCATGTCAGCATCTGACCTCTCCCCTCCCTGACAGCTTGGTTTGAGGGATTTGAAGTTTAAACTATATTTTATCTCTGTACCTTCCTGATATTGGTAATAAAATAGGTTTGCTGGAAGACAGATTGTGCATAGAAAACTATGTTTCTCTTAAACTATGAACTGAGCTTTATACTCCTAAAAATCTAGCCTGAAAAATGACTTCTGCTCTCCTGGTATAGCGTAACTGCAGTTCCTGACCATTTTCATTTTGCCTGTTTGACATAACACCAGTGGTAGAAGCAGAGAAAAGTGGCAGAAGTTCCCTACAGAATGTCTGCCTTTAGGTGTCAAACCCAGAGATTAGGCCCAGATTAAATTTACAATGCCCTCATTTTTGGCTAAATTTCTATTTTTTTTTAATTTTAAAAACAGCTATTTCAGGTTACATTTATTTTGATTATCAGTACATCCTGTGGACTCAATATATTTCATTATAGCTGGTAACCTAGCAAATTAGATATCATAACACAGATGGTAAATACCTCATTGGCGTCACCAAAGTTTGGTGACTATGGTCTGTTTGAAATATGGTAATGGGAGAATAGATCTAATTGAGCAGAGACAGACTTTGCTGAGTAATTTGCAGTGTCATTTATGCCTGCTCAGAAATCCAAAACCCTAAGAGCAGAAATTTACTAGAGATAACTGGAGTGTGAATGAACGGTGAAAGTACAGGTGGGATATTATTGTGAAGATGTATTAAGTGTCATTTGGCCTGATGTAAGAAATAAACGATATGTTTCTGATTTAGGTCAGACATGTTGCACAGGTTTAATATATTGTAAAAAGGGGAATTTCAAATATTGGGGATGTATAAAGGGACTCTCATTCAGCTAGGAGTACTACATCTGACAAGTTCTTTACCTGCTTTGTCTCAAAATGTATCTCCCAGAGTTACTGAAAGCAACTGGGAATAATGATGACTTTGTATCTGTATTTGAGTAACTCCGAGAACATTTTTGGCAAAGTAGAAGTTATGCATCCAGGGACGACATGCTCATATTCTTCCACGGTATATGATAGCAAGGAAAGAAAAGAGTAGGTACAGTCATACCTACTCCCTGGATTCTGGGAAAGTAGATCTCAACATGTTCAGAAATGTGATCAGCAGGATTTTCTGCCATGAAAATCCAGAAGGGCAGCTGTCTCAAGAGGAGTGTGATAATTGAAGGCTTGTCATTTAGAACAGAAATTGGAAGTACTGAATATGGCTCTGAAGATGAAAGCTAGGATGAGTGGATAGAAGCTAGAGGAAAACAGATTTTCAGCTCAATGTAAGAAACAACATTCTAACTTTTAGAACTGTCCAAAGATAAAAATGGGCTGGCGTGGGAAGTAGAGAGTTATTCATCACTTGATGTAGCCAAGCATAAGCTGGATGACTTCTTACCTAAATATCCCAGAGAAGAGTTGAGCACCCGATGGGTAATTGGAGTAGGTGATTGATGATTCTTTTCCATACTGAAATGCCGATTATTGACAAAAACACTTCCTGTGGTACAGCTCAGTTGTTTAACTCCACAATGGGCAACAGTGTTCTTACAAGAAGTATTTCTTTAAACCGCACATCATATTTTCTATCATTAATAATTACTAAAAATGTCAGTTAAAAATTCTTATTTCTTTTTTTCTTCAAAGTACACATATTTAGCTTCTACTGATGCTAGAGGTGTTTATGCACCCCTCGGGCAGTTCCAGAACTCCTATACACACCCACACCATCTGATCTCTTCTAAGGGTCATACCCTCCAAAATTACCTCTCTCTCCTTTTCCCAAAAATTCTCTTAAAAAGTAATCATCTCAGGGAACCTGGGTGGCTCAGTCAGATGCTTATCTGCCTTTCACTCAGGTCATGATCCCAGGATCCTGGGATTGAGCACCATATGGGGTTACCTGTTCGGAGGGGAGTCTGCTTCTCCTTCTCCCTCTGCCCCCACCCACACACTTGTTTTTATTTCTCTCAAATAAATAAAATCTTTGAAAAAAAATTTTTAAAGTACTCATCTCTTATCAGGTGTTCAGCAATTTGATTACAGTGGTTTTTTAAAGGTCATGGTTATTGATTGTTTGTGCCCCTGTGCTAAAGCTCACTGGATCCTCACAAGAAGTCTATGTAGTTGGTATTAATATTTACAACTTAACAATTAGGAAATTGAACCTTAAGGAGGTTAGAAAAAACATATTTAGGATCACTGAGTGGTTTGTTGGACTCTCAGTTTTTCCTGGCTCCAAAGCCCCACTTCACCACTGCATGCATATGCTCAGAGTGCCAGATGAGCTTTATTCCCTGAGAAAGCATTTGGATTATATTTCTTTAAAAAGGTTGTCTATTAGCCTAAATACCTAAATATATGTGATATATAATTTTCTTTCACTCTCATGTTGTTGTGCAAAGATCTGTTGTCCATATGAAAGCCAAAATGCAGTTGGCGTCTATTCTTCACTCTTTAGGAAGGTGAATGTCAAAAAGTTCTGAGGAAAAAAAAATGTGACTAACCCTGGCCTGATCTAGATAGCAGTTATAGATGATTGGAGTTAGTAGAATAAGCTTTAAATGGGGCAAAGTGTGACATCAAGAATAGTGAGCTGAACGGAAAAGGAAGAAAGCTGGGGCAGTGGAACACAGATAGATTTCAGAGATAGGTAGCTCAGAGCTTCTGTCTTGCCTCCACTACTTCCTAGCTGTAAAAACATATGTTACTATGTCATTCCAAGTATCAATTTCTTCATATTCCAATGGAAATAATAATACCTTCTTAGCCATATTGTGCGAACTAGGGGTAATATGCTTAGTAAATGTTCATTGAGTTTGTCTGTGGTGGGACCTAGGTATCAGCATTTAAAAAAAAACTTAGCTTATGCAGAATTCCAATTAATAAATATTGAAGGAAATAGGGAAATAGAAACTCATTTCTGGACAGAGACCACAGCAATAATTGTTGTAGATAAGATCTACTGATGGATGTTAAAATAGTGAGTAAATGTCTGAGGAGAAACAGAATTTGTGTGGTTTCAAAGTATTTATTAACTACTAAAGGAAAGATAACTATAGAGGAAAAACCCATTAGATATGACTTTAACCAAGTTATCAACGTTAATATTCCCAAAAATAATACATCAACATTATGAACTCCTTGATATGCCTTGAGAAAGGTATATCATTTCTGTGGTATTCTTACAAAATTGCATCCCTTTGTTCTAATCACGACAAAACATCAGAGAAACCCAAATTAAATCTAAATAACCGATTAATACTCTTCAAAAGGATCAAGGCTATGAAAGACAAGAGGAGGCTGAGGAAATATAACAGATTGGACAAGGCTAAAAAGAAATACCAGTTCAATGCAATCTTGAATCAAAAAGAAAGTAGTGGAACAACCGGTGAAATTCTAATAGGACCTGATTTATTTACTAATATTATATCATTAACGTTAATTTCTTGGTTCTGATAATATCATATGGTCATGTAAGGAGTTATATTATAGGAAGCAGGTGAGGGACGTATGAAAACTCTTTGTACTATTTTTGCAACTTTTCTGTAAGTCAAAAATTAATTCAAAATAAATAGTTTAAAAATACGTCTCCAGTGATTCTAATGCATAACCAAGATTGAGAATCTCTGGTCTAGAATGTAGTAAATTCTCAACAATTGATAGCTATTACCAAATCTGGCTAAATGTCATGCATGACCAATCTGTTTTACTGTTCAGGAAGCATGGTTCATTTTTTCTGTTTGTCTGACCTGGATTTGTCTTTCCAGATAGTGATAGTAGAATTTATTCAAATATAACATAGTCTTGAAAAATATAAGTAGTTGGAGGGACTTTTTACATGATTCAACCTTAGAAATTGAATGTTTTTCTAGATAACAAGGGAACAATGAAACTCCCCCAATTTCCCTGTCAAATTTTCCACCTTAAGAATGTGAATGACCTTCACCTCTGTACAACCCTTGCCTTAAAGCCTGCATTCTCTCATTCCTTGCTAATTTTGTGATTTCTGATGACTAGGATGGGCTGCCTCTTTAAGTTTTTTCTCACAGGAAAAAAACCAATACAATAGTATCTGTTAGTCATTGGATATTTTCTAGGGCAGAACAATTATCTTAGTTTGATTAGCAAGCAAGGAAGGAAGAGGCGTTGAGGAGGGAAATTTTTGTTTATTCTCCAACCCAAATTTAGAAATTCAGATTATTTCTCTTAAGTAGAAAATGTTAGATAAAGCATAAGTATTTTCTTCAGGGTGTGTCACCCACAAGAGAGTTTGGGAAGGAAGGAGAACAAAGTAGCTGTTTATCTGTTTGGAGAGTTTAAAAATAATTACTTGCATAGTCAAGACTGTTCAATTTACAAAAGTAAATAATTTGGAATAATAATTTCACTCAAGTTTATAGAAGAGTTTAAAGCTCTTCTTCCAAGTATCTTCAAATACAGACTGGTTGCTTATGCATTAAAGTGAAAATGGGAAGTTTAAAATAGTTTAATGGAAAATGTTTTATTTTTTCCCCCCAAGTGATTGATAAAGGCTTAACCTGTAGAAGAGGGGCTCTAAAGCCAGTAGTTCTGAAGGTGATATTTTGAGGTTGCTCAGCTCAATATCTTCATATTCTTTTTCCTCATTTGCATATAGGGCTAATAATAGTAATTTCTTCATAGCATTGACATAAGAAGAAATAAGATCACGTTTTTAAAAAAGGCCTAGCGTAGTACCTGACACATGGTAAATATTAAAATTTTTTTGTTTGTTTTGTGTGTGTGTGTATGTGTGTGTGTGTGTGTGTGTGTGTGTTTTCTTTTTCCAAGAAGGATGACAAGAGAAGAAAAAAGAAGTATGAGTTAAATAGAGAATC
The DNA here is from genome assembly GCA_004024625.1 of Mellivora capensis. NCBI lineage: Eukaryota > Metazoa > Chordata > Mammalia > Carnivora > Mustelidae > Mellivora > Mellivora capensis. The sequence continues at coordinate 25,902 of PISX010009756.1, read as the reverse complement.
TGCACTTAGCTCTGGGGGAATCCCTAGATAGTGGCCTGCACCTACATCTCCATCACTTAACCAGGCATTTTTGACTAGTTCTTGACATATATTGGGAGTTTGAGGATTATTATTGAATAAATTAATAAAATCATGTTCTTGCAAATGCCCTCAATTACTTTGGCCCTCTACTTCTCCTCCATCTTCAGCCAGCGATAATCCCTATTGACTTGAAACCACATACTTAGCTTTTCTTGGAGATCCTTGAGTATCTGCGTATTGCTAGAGAAAGTGACATGACTGGGCTGACTGGTTTCACTTGGAATTAACATACCTCAAATGGACCTTCAGGACTACTCAGAAATTGTTTCCTCAGTAACTTTGCTTCCCAGGGAGATTTTAATTTCAAGTGTTCTCTCTTTTCACACCTCCCACCCTCTCATTCTTAGCTGAATACTTCACTTCATTTTTCATTCAGAAAATAGAAAACATAGAATGAAAACTCCATCTGCCCACAACTAAATCTAGAAACCCAAGTTCCTTTGCCCCCAACTCTATTATGTTCCCACCTGTTACTATGGCGGCCTGTCTTTCCACGGGTACTTTGAATCTTATCCACTGACTCCCAATACCTTTACTGATACACATCTATTTTCCTACATCCTCAATCTCTTCCCTTTTGCTTCATTATTTCTGCACACACGTAACATGTCCCACTACTTTCCCTCTTAAAACCTAACATTCCATGGATCTGACATCTCCTTGGCTATTGCGTCATTCTTCATTCGTCTTTGTGAATGATCAAATCTTATTTTCTCTCTCTGCGTCTTCACCTTCTGCCTGCTCTTCATCCCACTCTAATCTGATTGTACCTTTACCATTCCAGTGGAGGTATAGGACTGTAGTTTGGTGGGTTTGGTGTCCTTCAAAAAGATACATTAGGAAAGCCATTTAGGGGGCGCCTGTGTGGCTCAGTTAGTTAAGCATCTGCCTTTTGCTCAGGTCATGATCCCAGGGTCCTGGGATTGAGGTCCACCTCGGGCTCCCTGCTCACCAGGGAGTCTGCTTCTCCCTCTGCCTTGCCCCCCTGGTTGTGCTCTCTCTCCCTCTCTCATTCACTCTCTTTCTCTCAAATAAATAAATAAAATCTTAAAAAATAAATAAATAAAAAAGGAAAGCCAAAAGCCATTTGGCCTTAAATCCAAGCCCAAGTCTCTAGTTTAGATCTATCAGTAAATGGCAATTTGATTTCTAGTTCAGACTCCCATTCAGAACTTGGAAGAAGAAGAAAGGAAGATCATTTTATTGGGCCCTTAAAACTGCAACATCTTTATGAGTTAGCTAGGAACACTGAAAAATAGACAAGGGCTAGAAATTGGGACTCAAAGTAATATGGAGATAAGGTTTTCTAAATGGCTGGTTATTTGGCTTTAGTAAGTAGGGATCATGTTGATTTTGACCTTGGTGAATCACAGTGGCTAAATATGGCTGATGTCTCAGAAGCAAGGATAATTTTGGTTAGATGTGGGCCTTGGTAAGCACAGGCTTTATGGACAGGCTGGGAGAGCAGATGCTGACCTGAGCCTGGCAGGTGCGACTTCCACCTAAATGGTATAGTCAATGCTTGGATTAGATTATCTGGAAAATCATCCTTTTCATCCTAATTAAGATTTGTCTCAAAATAAGCAGAGCTTTAACATATGGAGTGAAAGTAATTGGAGTTGAGGAACTCAAGAAATTGACAGAGAATGTGTCAGATGGCAGACAAAAATGGAGAACAGGACCCTGAGTCAAAATAGCAATTTGTAAATTTGGTTGGGATTTTCCATAGGAGAAGATCAAGATCAAGATTATTTTGTATAATTTTGTATTATTTCCATGAAAAATAGCAAGAATATTTTTAAAAATTTTGGCGTTGAGAGTGTGCTAGCTATTTGGAAAATTTACTCAAATGAATTACATGAACCATCCCAGTCTTAATGGGTACTGTTGGCTCATCCTGTAGCTCTTATCTTGAACATAATCACTTCTCACCATCTCCACTGTTTCAACCACACTCCCAGGCATCTGCATGTTTTACCCTACTGCTGCAGTAGCCTCCTGGTCTCCCTCATATGCTTGTCCCCCTGGAGTCTATTCCTCTGCACAGCAGCCAGAATGACGTTTTACAAATGTAAATCAAATCATACCATTCTCTGGCTTAAAATCCTACAGTGGTTCCCATAGCAATTAAGTTCAAATCCGTATTACTTACCATGATTTGCAGGGACCCTACGTAACCAGTCCCAATCATCCCTTGTCATCTTTCTTCCTGACGATTATGCATCAGCTGTGATCCTAGGCCATTCCCTTACCAGAGATTTTTGCATGTTTTATTCCTTCTGCCTTGGAATTCTTCCTCTTTCTTCTCCTCCTCCCCTCTCCATCCTTCCAGACCTTAATTCAAATGTCATCTTTGAGAGACATTTCCTGACCTCATTTTATCGAAAGCAATACCTAACCTCAACCTTTCGTCTTGTTACCTTCCAATGTATGATCTTGTGTTCTTAATTTCACAACCTGTATCACTCTCTGAAATTAGCTCATTTATGTATTTGTTTATTGTCTGCCTTGTCTCACTAGAATGCAGGTTGTATGAGGACAGAGCATTTGGTTCATTCTTGTGTCCATGATATCTAAAACCATGCCTGACAGACAATGACTATTTGTTATGCTGGTGAGGAAGCTACTCACCTCTCAACATCAAACTCATCTTTCCATTCTGCTTTGTCCACCTGGCACTGGGACCCTGCAAATCCCATTTCTCCCTTAGAGTTGGCTCTGCCAATTGGGAACAATGGAGGAAAATTGCAAAGAATGGAAAGGAAAAGACTTTTTCTTCCTTGTTTTTCTGGGGATCCTGTCAGCAGCACTGTAGTAGCACTTCTTTGCTTTGAGGGGGCAGGGGGATGGTTGATTCCTGAAAACTGGCTCCAATTTGCAAATTCACACAGCTTGAACCAGCCCCAGCATCCTCTTTCTGATCCGCTAATACTATCCTGCAGCTCCCTTCTCAAAAGACTGAGTCCAGCTTCATGGGGTCCTTCTTCTAGGCTTGTCAGCCAGCACCATCCAATAGAAAGAAAATGCAAGTCACATATAAAATTTTAAGTTCAAGTGGTCTCATCAAAAAAGCAAAAAAATTAAAAAAAAGGGTAAAATAAATATGTTATTTAACCCAATGTGCCCCCAAATATTGTCATTTCAACACATAATCAATACAAAAATTATTAATGGGATATTTTACCTTCGTTTTTTCATAGTTAGTCTTTGAAATCTGATGTGTATTTTATACTTTCGGTGCATCTCAGTTTGGAGCAGTAGCATTTTAAGTTGCTCAAAACCAAATGTGGCTGATGGCTACCTTGTTGAACCATGCAGCTCAATGCAGTTTAACATTCCTAACATCTCTCCTCATTTTCCAGGCCTAGGGGAAGGCTTAACTATCTGTGATGCCTCCATGTTTCCGGTTTTGTAATACCTAATTGATCATCATTTGTATAAATCCCCTTTGTTGAAATAACTGGCCTGCTTTCTATTCCTTAACTGGATCCTACCCGATTCTTTTGTCCAATAAATGAATGATGCTGCTGGAAAAATAAGATCATTATATCTTAAAACACTACACAGATGATACAGTTTAATTATCCATTTGGGACAGGGTAAAAGAACTGTGTACTATTGAAAAATTGGAGCATGGCAGAGTGGATATGTAATCTGAGATTCCTCATACAGGAGCTGGGGACATTCTGTCTTTCCTTTGGACAGTGGAACAGTACAATTTTGTCACTTTCCCTCTCTGCTCCCCATTATACCTCACATCACAAAGAGAGATGTGACTATTATCTGGTGGATTTTGGCCAAGGTTTTTATAAAACCATGAGATGGGTTTTGGAATTGTCTAGCACAAAAACAAAATGAGGTATATAATACCTTTGCCTCTAGCAATTTAGGTGAATTTAAAAATGTTACCTTTTGTAGGCTCTATTATCAGCTACATCTGTGTAAGGCTTAGACAATTTAGATTAAAAAATAAACATACAGATAAACAAAAAACCTAACCATTTGCTTGATTATAGAAGCCTAGAAACCAATTTAATTGTATTCAACTTTTTAATGGAATTCTGCCAAATTGTCTTTGTGTGTGTGTGCAAACACTGGTCGGTGGTCAGTGAATTTATGGTAGGAACTCTGAATGTGAGTCAGATATTTCTTTTTGCCGTATGCCAGGAGGCTAGACCATATCTCCATTTGGTCAAATCACTTTTGAAGCAGGAGGGTGACAGCATGGACCAGCTCTGACTTCATAAAATCAGGGCAACAATTCTTGCCCTTAAAATGTATTGGGGACGAAAGGGCTCTTCTCCTAGATCCTGTTAAAGATGCTATGAAATTCATTCTCTATTGTCTTATTATGTCCCTTACCCTCTCTTAACCTTTTTGTTCTTTGCCCTTTTTTTTCTTCTGTCACTCTCTCTCTCTCATATTCTCCTGCTGCCTTTTCTCCACTTGGAATCATTATTCTTTTGTTGCTGAAGGATATACTTCCCTTTAGGACTTGAAGAGCATGCCCAAGCCAACACAGATGGAGGAAAAGTCTTTCTTTTTTTGGCCACTTTTCCTACCCCCTACCTTCTTGCATCTGATCTCTCATCTTTCCCTTAGACCTGCTTCAATTTATATTTCTCATTATAACTTTCTATAACTTTCCATTCCTTTTGCCACGCTCTAGTCTTTCCTCTCCCACTAATATAAATTTTCAGGACTTAAATCAAGACTTTTCTCTTCAAGGCAGTATGTGAACTTTAGTTAATCCTTGGTGTACGCTCTTTTATTAACACTGCTCTGTAAGGCAGGGAGGAGACTGAGACTTTCCCAGCTCCCAGAGGGGTCAATTTGGTGTCTGAACCAGAAGTCTGATAGGGCTTCTGCTTAGTTCTTTATTAAGACCGGGAGATAAAGGCTCTGTCTCTCTCGCATAACAGTTCCCTGGGTTTATACAATGCCCTTTTCCTGAGGATCTGAAAGCATCCGAACGCAACTTGCCAACCGCCTCAGTGTCCAAGGAAATAAATGCTTACCCGTATCCCTGTTTGCTAAACACAATCAGAATATGCCAAACGGGGCCTAGCCAGTGGAACCTAAAGGAGTGTTAATAGTCTCCCTCTTCCTTTCTTTCATTTTATTGAGATCTTGCAGGGAATCTGTGTTTTTAAGAGAACTCTGCATTTGTACTTAATGCGGGCAGATGCTTGTTTCCTTGGCAGAGCTGCATGGTATGCAAATCAGCAGCTCTGGGAGATAAAAAATCTCACAGGCTGAATGGATTTTCTGCGGGCCAAAGGGCATTTACAAATTAATTGCAAAGCTGCCCTCTGACACTGTTGTGAAGTAGGTTAGCAACTCGCCCAAAGTCACATTGCTTCTGAATCGCCGGCCCGAGCGAAGAGTCTCTCCCCTGGAAGCCTTCCCCGCGCTCCACACTTGGCTGTCTGGTTTCCCCTCACCAGTGAGTCATACCCACGGACCTGCTCCCAGAATGGTTTCAGCTGCGACTGGCAGCGGTTAACTGTCCCGAAAAGGCAGGCAGTCTCTTACCCGCCGCCCGACTGTGCTACCGAGCGGCGCGCAGGCCGTTCCCTTTGCCTCTGGGGAGGGAAATTTGGGTTTCCTCCGTGGCGAGGGTGCCCAGGAGGCTGTCTGCGGGGAAAGCGGGGGGGAAGTTCCGCCTCTCTTAGGAGGTTCCACGCCCAGGGCGCGAGCACCTTGCGTCGTCGCCCGGGAACTGCCGAGTGGCAGAGTGAGTGATGAGGCTAGTCTCCCTCGCGGGCTGTACCCAGCCTCTGTTTGACCCGCGGTGGCTCTCTGATAAGGCCCCCCCGAACGTGGTGGCTTCAAACACGGGAAATTCACTCTCCCACAGTTCTGCAGGTCAGAGGTCCCAAGTCAGGCTCACTGGGCTGAAAATGATGTCGACGGGGCGGGCCCGCTTTGGGGGCGCGGGGGGAGCAGCCATTCCTGGCGTCTTCCAGCGTCTGGCGATGCAGAGGTTCCCTGGCTGGTGGCCGCATGGCCGCTTTCTCTGCCTCTGTGGCCACGCTACCTTCTCCTCTTCTGTGTCTCTTGCGGAGTCGATACAGAATTGCAGTTAGGACCCGCCCTGATAACCCGGGAACATCTTCCCATCTCAAGAACTTTTAACTTAAGTCACATCTGCAAAGATGCTTTTTCCACATAAGGTAACATTCACAAGGGCCCTTATGTTCTTCCAAGGTTGGGTGCTAGATCAAGGGAGGTGTCTGTCTAATTTCTAACCTCTCTAAAAATAGCGTGGGCTTTTTTTTTTTAAACAGAGTTTTACCTCAAAATTTAAGCCAATTTCTTTCTCTCTTTTTTTAAAAAAAGATTTTATTTATTTATTTGACAGAGATCATAAGCAGGTAGAGAAGCAGGCAGAGAGAGAGGAGGAAGCAGGCTCCCTGCTGAGCAGAGAGTCCGATGTGGGGCTCCATCCCAGGACCCTGAGATCATGACCTGAGCTGAAGGCAGAGGCTTAACCCACTGAGCCACCCAGGCGCCCCTAAGCCAATTTCTTTCTTTAGGGATGCAATACCAATGAATACTGCTCAGAGAAACTTAAAATACTCCTGGTGTTTATTGTACAGTTCTGATGTATTGGTTGGAGAATTTTCTGGTTTGGTCATATAGTTGTTTTTCCTAGACTCAAACCTATTAACATGCATTTACTGGATTAGTACTTTTGATCATTCAGAGAAGGGGCAGTATAAAAATAAAGTTCTTTGAGTATTATACAGGTTAGTTTGTTATATGGGGACTGGGGAAGATTTTTCTTTAGGAGCAACTCCCTTGCCTCGTTTCCCTTCTTGTTATGTAACTGATATTTTTAGAACCCCATGGCATTTATACCTTATCAGAAGTCTGTGTTACTTATATTTCCTTAAAGAAGACTATCAGGGTGGTATGCTTGTTTTATTTTTGGTTTGTTTGTATTTTTAAAAATTAATTTCAAATTGAAACATAGTTGACATACAATATAATATAATATGTTATAAGTACACAACATAGTGATTCAACAGTTCTGTCACTAAGATAAGTCTAGTCATCCTCTGTCACCATACAAAGGTATTATAATATTGTTGACTATATTTCCTATTCTGTACTTTACATCCCCATGACTTCTTTTATATCTGGAAGTTTGTGCTTCTTAATCTCTTTCAGCTATTTTGCTTACCTCCCAATCCCCCCAACTCCTCCCCCACGCCCCCGCAACCATGGGTTCTCTGTATTTATGACTGTCTTTGTTTTGCTTTGTTTGTTCTTTTGTGTTGTTTTTTAGATTCCACATATAAGTGAAATCATATGATATTTGTTTTTCTCTGACTCATTTCACTTAGCATAATAAAGGTAGTATGTTTAGATTTTCACTGTTATTCCTCTTTGCTTGCTCAAGGCACAAATAACTTTTTTCCTGTGTTTTTTATTGTTGTTGTTGTTTGTTTCATGGCTGATATAATAAAAAGGAGACTGGATAATGCCTGGGACATTTTGAAATTTGCTTGCATTTATCTTTGGGTGAGACGTCTCTTAGAAGGGAACCATACTTTCCATATAGATTTCATGCAAATGTGAGAAGAATTTAAATTTAGTCTCAGATTTTGGAGGAAAAAAACCGAAAGGCTTATGATTAGTCTTAAAGTTTGTTTGAATTATAGGTCCAAAGAAAGAATCATGAGACATGAACTTATATATGAAATAATAATTATAGCAACTCCTTTTGTTTTGAGCAGAAATAGCAACATTAAATTCAGAAACACATCAGATTCACCGAGGCATGTATGGCTGGCTTATAAACTATTAGTACTTACATGGGGAATAATAATAACAACAAATCTCAGTTCTTTTTTTTTTTTTTTAAAGATGTATTTATGTATTTTGAGAGAGCTCATGCATCCTTGTGGGCCTTGGAGAGCAGGGAGGGACAGAGGGAGATGGAGAGAGACTCCTCTAGGGGACTCCCTGCGAGCAAGGAGCCCGATTTAGGACTTAATCCCAGGACTCTGAGATCATGACCTTAGTCAAAATGAAAGACTCAGCCACCCAACCTACTGAGACACCCAGATGCCCCTCAGTTATTATTATTCTTAACTTTTCAGATATTTTTCATTCAACGTCCTAGGTACAATGTTGAACATTCCATTTTCCTAAACCAATGAAAAGATCCCTGCTAATTGGATAAAAAATTTCATTTCTTCTATCAGTATTCTTAGCCCACCAATAGAAACAGCTAGATGTAGCCCACCCAGCTACTTTGGATAACGTCATAGGATGTGTGACCAACATTATTGTTTAGGTTCCGTAGATCAGTTGGTTAAGCGGCTGCCTTCGGCTCGGGTCATGATCCCAGCGTCCTGGGATCGAGTCCCACATCGGGCTCCTTGCTCGGCAGGGAACCTGCTTCTCCCTCTGCCTCTGCCTCTGCCTGCCACTCTGTCTGCCTGTGCTCGCTGTCTCTCTCTGACAAAAAAATAAATAAAATCCTTAAAAAAAAAAAAAAGGAAGGAAAGAAAAGAGAGGGAGAGAGAGAGAGACAGGGTATAAGTAACCTGGAGGGCAATTTCTTCCTTTTTAAATTCCCACACCTACATATCAAGTCCCTTTACAGCTTTTTTCTCCTTGATACATCCCAATTTATCCAGCTCTTTCCATGTCATTACTGCTTTCTTGAGTTAGGCCATCATTGCCTCTTGCCAAGGTTATCAGAAAAATCTCCAAACTGTCTCAGTTCTTGTCTTTTTCTACACTAATAGCCTATGGTCTTTTAAATCCAAACTATGTGATTAAAACTTTTCAGTGCCACCCACAGTCCTTAGGATAAAATCCAACTCCTACTTGTCCTATCAGAATTTTCATGATCCTGTTTATCTTTTCAGACTCCTGTCCTATCTCTTCTTTTATCACAGTATATATTACAAGATATTGATATGTTTGTAAATCTCTTCAAAATATGCTTTTCCTTTCTTTTGAAGATACTGTTTCCTCAGGTAGGAAAATCTTGTCTCTCTGTCCTCTGATTTCTTTTTTTTTTTTTTTTAAGATTTATTTATTTATTTATTTGACAGAGATCACAAGCAGGCAAAGAGGCAGGCAGAAAGAAAGGGGGAAGTAGGTTCCCCGCTGAGCAGAGAGCCTGATGTGGGGCTGGATCCCAGGACCCTGGGATCATGACCTGAGCCAAGGCAAAGGCTTAACCCACTGAGCCACCCAAGCGCCCCTGTCCTCTGATTTCTTTATCCCATTGCTCCACCACCCTTCTTTGCTTGATTAACTCAGTTTAGCAATGACCTTCACCTGGAAGTCCTTACCAAAACCCTCTTCCCCAGATTAGATTATTTTCTCTCTCCACCTGCTTCTTCAATTTAGGTCTTATCACACCTTGATTTTGTCTCTCTCTCTCTCTCACTCTCTCTCTTTTTAAATTTACCTGCTAAAGCTTCAGAGCAAGGAATGCATTTTGTTAATCATTGTGTTCATATAATAGGCCTGCAATAAACATTTCTTGACTGAATGAAGAACCCTAGTCAAATAGGTTTGTCAGGAAAATGAAAACAGACAAGGAAAAGACAAAACATGCTGAGTGGAAGTGTCAGCAGTTACATATTTGCTATCACTGGGAGGAACTTTAATTTTCTTTGTTCTCCTTTCTTCTCCAAAGAAACAAGAGTGCTAACAGCAGAACTTTGAAGAACAAAACTTCTTGTTTTCCTACAACTTATTTATCATCTATCACTCTAAATTGGTCTTAAGAGATAATATGGTACCACTATAACCTCTTCCTCTAGCTTTACCTTATTTAACCACAGTGATTTTTTGGAAGTATTTTGTGTATTCTTGTTTTTTCCTATAAGAATTTTTTGAGGGGCACCTGGGTGGCTCAGTGGGTTAAAGCCTCTGCTTTCGGCTCAGGTCATGATCCGAGGGTCCTGGGATCGAGCCCCACATCGGACTCTCTGCTCTGCGGAGAGCCTGCTTCCCCTTCTCTCTCTCTGCCTGCCTCCCTGCCTGCTGGTGATCTCTGTCTGTCAAATATATAAATAAAATATTTAAAAAAAAAAAAAGAATTTTTTGAAGCTGGGGCGCCTGGGTGGCTCAGTGGCTTAAAGCCTCTGCCTTCCGCTCAGGTCATGATTCCAGGGTCCTGGGATCCAGCCCCGCATGGGGCTCTCTGCTCAGCAGGGAACCTGCTTCCTCCTCTCTCTCTGCCTGCTTCTCTGCCTATGTGTGATCTCTGTCTGTCAAATAAGTAAATAAAATCTTAAAAAAAAAAGAATTTTTTGAAGGAACTTTGACTTTCATCAGAGAATAAATAGACTCTAGTTTAGTTTTTAGAATGTTGTATATCATGATTGTGACCATGATTATGAAACGCAGCTGCCCAGAGAGGAGGCAGCAACCAGACAATGCACTGAAGGAATGTGACACTTTTTCAGTGGTATAGGGAATTGTCAAATACTTCATAAATGGAGTTGAATTTGACCTTACTTTTTGTAGTTGCACCTTTTAATTGAGCGATAGACATACTCTGACTTCCTAATTCCACAGGCCTTAAGCCAAAATGAAGAAAGTCAAGTATTTAATAAAACATGGCTTTCCTTAAAAGATTTGTTTTTACTGTTTCCTAACAACTTAAAATGCAACTTAGAATGAACCCTCTAGTTATTGAATTGTTTCTGAAGGCCTAGTAAAACAAAGTAATTAACAGGAAGACAGAGGAATAGATGCTCAACCTTCTGTCCACTCCACCCTGTGGATCTATTGGACATTTCTTAATGAATGTTCTGTTGAAGAATTCATTATGTGAAATATCGAGCTTGCTTTTTCTTCCTTCCCTCCATTCCTTCCTTTCTTTTGCTCTTTTGTCATTTACTGAATGTATGTGTCATTCAATCCTACTTCCAGAGATGAAGACCTGTGAACCAATTAGGAACTTGGCATTTACGTGGAAAGAAAGAGGGGAGCCACTATTATGAAGCAGTTTGATAATGCAGTGTTAGTGATATGCATATTGGAAGAGTCGACTACTCAGGCTGGGCTCAGTGGTGTGATGAGAAGGAGAAATGAAGTTTAGGAAAGGCTATTTGGAGGAAGGGGGTTATGAGCTGATACTTGGGAATATAGGTAATATATAGGAAATACAATGAAGTGGAAAAAAAGAAAAAAGAGAAGGGGGCAAAGACAGAGTACAAATGTGAGAAAAGAGAAGAGAATACTCAGGTACCTGCAAACAGTTAGGTATCTCTGGAATTAGAGCTTGCATGAGAATTAAGCAGGGATCCATGAGGCTGTGGCAGACAGGACCCAGAGTTGGAGAAATGGGCAGGGCCAGATGTAAAAGGGTTTTGTACTGGTCAAAATACATTTTTGAACACAGATGCATTGCTAGGCATTGGCAATACGCAAATAAATTAGAGAAGGCCCCTGCAATAAATGAACCCCAAAGTTCATAGAATAGGAAGACATGACACAAATAAGGGATTTGCAGTAAATTCAATACTGACAAGTACTTGGATATTATTCAATGACTGGGAGCATGTGGAGAGTTTTAAGTGTCAGCAGAATGTGATTACATTGTGTTTGTGTTTTACAGCATTGTACAGAATGAAATGGAAGGTTGTGAAGCCAGAGATGAAGACGTCACTTAGGAGATTCTACTACACTGATCTGGGGGAGATTCGAAGAAACCATCAGTGGGGAAGGGCAAGTGGTGAAAGAGTTGTGTTGCAGCTTCTATTGAGTGAGTGAGTGTCATTAGCCAACATAAGGGGAAACAGAGTTAACTGTTTTATTCCTCTAGGTCTTTTATTCAGCCCCCTTTTATTCCTTTCCTTTCTCAGGTGATCTGCCTTCACTCAGGCTCTGGAACTTGATCATCATCTGTAATTTTTTGCTCTCTCTCATCACCAAGTTGCAGCAATTTCATCCTTGAAATGACACTTGAATCCATCACTTCCTTTCTATTTCAGTCATCACAATTCTGGGTCAGGCTCCCATTATCTCTGACTTCGATGACTGCAAAAGCTTTTTAACCAGTCTTTCTCACTGCTTTTGGAGTTTTCTAGAGTGTATTTGTATCTGATCATATCACGGTCCTGCTCAAAAACTTCAAACTCATTATTGCTTATAAGAACCACCTGCCGTGATGTGATGCTAGATGACACATGGGGTGGTGCAAAGGACTGGTTGGGATGATGGAAGCTTTGGGTCCACTTCTGGCCAGGTCTAGTTATCCTTGTGATCATACAAGTTTCTCTAGCTACTTCTTGCTTCTTCATCTATAACACAGCAGAGTAGAAGTAGATGTTCTTACAGGTCCTCTCCAGTTGTAGGTGTCTCAGTAGCCACATTTCCACTTTTCTAGCCCCCTACTTTGCCATTCAGTCTTGACTTCCAGCAAGATAACTGTGGTACCATAAACACATTCTGCGCTCTCTTGTGTGTCATGGCTTCACAATCACATTTGTTTAACAAGTGCTTCCTTTCCTACCTGTCCCTGATTTCCCTGTTGAAATCTTACTCATCTCTCAAGACCCACATCAGATTCAGCCTTCTCCACCAGTCCTCTCATGATCTCTTCAGTTGAAATTAATCATTCCTTTGAATATGCTCTCGGAGCAATTTGTTTATAAATCTTTGGTGGTTTTCTGCAGTTGTCCAAGTAGCTATTTCTTTCTCCCCAGTGTACTTTAAAATCCTTAATGGGAAGGGTGCATGTGTATTCTTATTTATATGTCTCCATCTTGACACTTAACACCTGGCAGGATCTCAGTTGATAAATGTTGCTTAACTGAATGGACATAATAAACACGCTATTCATAAAGGAGTGTTATATTTCAACGTGGTCACTTTGGGGGCCCTCATTCATCAGACTTGACTGATGGATTTCTATATGAATTCTGGAAGTTTTCGAAAAGTCACATTTGGCATCAAGGGACAAATACTTAGAGAGTGGATGTATTTTAATTTTTAAATTAAATTCCAAAGTAAAATACCAAAAAGTCTAGCACAGTAGAAGAATGCTTGGATTGAGTGTAGCCTCTTAGAGTAACACTAATGGATTAAAACCATCTTGGTTGCATGGTCTTTGCACTGTTTTATGGAATCGCTAACAATATATTTATTAGTACTATATAACCCTCCAAAGATGATTCAATAACGTTCTCTTTTTTTTAAACCTTTTCACTGAAATGACTTATTCTCATGTAGACTGAAAATTTCTTGGTCATTACACTGTGCATAAACTCTTATTATAATGGTGAAGATTCTGACCATGTTGATGATTCTTTACCCTAAATACTCATGAAATTGGAGTTAGAATACAAAGCTCTAATTGTCTTTGCAAGCAGAGAGGAGTGATTAATTGCTGCCTATTCAAAAAGTCTGTTAATGGAAAGAAAAAGAAACCAGTCCAGTGTGGGATTATGTCCTCCTTTTCTCAACCAGAAATGCTCATCGGGCACTTGTCTGTTTTAGGCTTTTCAGACCTGGAGATAAAAACTTCAGCTAATTGTATCTTTAGAATGGGATAAACACTTGGGCCTTTCTCTGAGTTTCAGCAGAGAAGTTCAGTGTCATTGAAGATGCTTGCCATCTGAAATTGTACTTTCACAATCAGAGTAATTTTCCATTTAGGAGCCTCCTGCAGCAGCTGAACCCTGGTGGAATGCTCTAGTCCTTGTGCTTGATAACTTCATGGCCTTTGCAGCACTGGGGGTGAGGAAGAGGGTAGAGAAAATCTTCTTATATCTTAGCAACTAATTGATTTCGTAGGATTCATGACATTCAACAGACATTCTTATTACTTGCGTTGCCTTGTCCTAAATCCATCTCAGACCACTGTGACATGGAAATGCAATTTCTTGCTGGAGCTGCTTAAGTAATCCCACAGTGTCTAATAATGTCCGTTGAGTCTGTTTTCCCAGCATGCTAAATCTTCAGTTTTGTGACCTGATTTGAGTGAATGACACGCATTTTGGGGGACGAAGGGCTGATGTGCGGATTTAAAAAAAAAGGAAAATGGAGAAAAGAAAGGAAAAGGAAATTTCAGAAAGAGATTTCATTTTAAAATGGGAGAAATGATGCAGTACCAAGGTTTCTATATGCAAACTAGCCAAAATAAACTGCTGTGCAGTGTTTGACATGCACAATGTCATTTAATGAGGCACAGTTACCTAAGTTACTTGAACTGCTTAAAAATCATTGTTAGCATCTGGTGAGAGTCTGCCAAGTTTTACAGCTAATCTTTACACACACGGGGCTGCATATCGCTTATAAGACAGAATAGATATACTTGCGCATTTCGCCATGTGGACTTCCTTTTCCCCCTTTCCCATATATTTTAAACCAAATTCTCAGTGGTCACTGCCTGATTCAGAGAACAGCACTTTGTGCCAAGGTCCCTTCTGCTTATGGTCCTATAGTTAAATATTGGAAAAGGGGTGTGTAAGTACCCAACGCACCTGGCTTGAGGTAGAATTAAGTAAATGGTCTGTGGGTACGAAAAATAAAAAAGGGGATGAGATTTATCCAGTGAGACGAGGAGGGGTTACAGGGCTTCTAGGCACAAACATTTCCTGCATCAGACATTAGTTATCAGTGATACATATAATCATCCTGGCTGCATCGTCCTGGCTACACTGGTGGGTAGGGTAAGTTCTTGGAGTGTAGGGAGAGGATAAAATATTCAAGGTGAAGTAAGGCTCATACAGGAGGCTGTGTTGAATGATTTATTCACCTGGAAAACACATTTTCAAGTTGATTTTTAATAGTCCTGTTGTGGGGGGTGTTACCACATTAATTTCAAAATACAAATTTATCTGAGTAGCTTAATCTACATAAGAATCTTGGTTTCCTTTCCTATATAAATGTTGTCAAAATTTTTCACCACATTGCCAAACCAATTTCCTCTTTCCTGGAGCATGTAAAATGGTTTTCTAGTGGTTTCCACAAGTGGAGTTTGTTTTGAAAACATCATTCTTTTGTCCTGTTGGCTGACCTTAATTATTTTTTATTCTCCTCTGGGGGATCAGAAGATTTGGCTGCTTTTTCTCCTTGAGGGTAAAGCAGGAACTTCCAAATGCCCAGGAAAATAAATGTGTTCCTGACTAGGTGCCCAGTAGAATAATGTAGCTAAAATTATTGTTTTTTTATGATTATTAATACTGAATTATGCTGGTAAAATGGCCTAAGATCCTATGATGAGAAGAGCTGTATAAATATGAAATCACAGTGTTTAACAACAGCGGCATCCTCAAAGGATATTGGAAATCCACTTATCTAGACTTAAATATGAGAAAGAGCATGAAATGTGTTAGCTTTTGAGATAGGGATGTGGATAAATTTTCAGATTCATATATAGTGATTATCTAAAGTCTATTCTGATTTATCCAGCTGGCTCTTCACTACTGGATTGATAGATTTTAATATACTGCATTTCTTTCGTGTTTCAGCTACCTTATGACTCTTGCCATTAGGTAGTATAACACAGGGCATGCTCTGGCAACTGCTGACCTTCAGTAATCAGGGAGCATCATCTTGGCTCTAACGAAATAGAATACCAGTGGCAGGCTTACTAGATCTGCTACATTTAAATCAAAGATTTTTAAAAACACTTCATTAGGAAAGGTTTCTTCCATCTTTCCTTTTTCTTAAAACCTGTTTAGGATAAAAAGGTATAGAATATTTATCTATCTAGGACTAAGCCACAGACCCCACAGGGAAGGCCAGTGCTAGGAAAAGCCTGTTAGCAGGCTGGGGGTCCATGCCTGAGAGGGTTTCTTTTTTGTCCCATTCCTCTAGACTCTCAGTGACACTACCTTGTAATGGTTGTCACATCCAATCTCATGTAATGATTCTCTCCCCATTCCCTAAACCATCACTTACAATTGTAGGGACATAGGGAATTATGGAGTGCATGGGACGAAGCAGAGAGGGAATAAATTAGGTGACTTTTGCCTTATTTCATCTTTGCATGTATCTTTCCAAACCCTATGTTGGTGACATAGGAAGCCTAGAATAGGTAATTTGGGAGAAGAGGCTTTAAAACTTTTCCGCTGTTTATGAGGCATATTCATTTGGGTCTTGCTACTTTAAGACATACCCAGTTTAGTTATTCATACATCTCTATTCCTTTTAAAAATTCCTGTGGGGTAGTGTTGTCAAATATAGTGAACAAACATACAATAAATAAAAATAGACATTCTGGAGTTCACTATCATCCCCCAGTTTCCTCAGGTTGATCTTGATGTGTTAACACTCGGAAAACATTTTAATAACCAAAGGAAAGCAGATAGATGGGGGTAGGAGTCAGAATTCATTTGTGTCACTGGCTGTAGGTCTCTCAATATTCCCTGCTTCCAGAATTGCTTTTG
This sequence comes from Mellivora capensis, assembly GCA_004024625.1. NCBI lineage: Eukaryota > Metazoa > Chordata > Mammalia > Carnivora > Mustelidae > Mellivora > Mellivora capensis. The sequence continues at coordinate 9,439 of PISX010009756.1, read as the reverse complement.
GTAAATATTTCATATACCCTATTGAGCAGAACAGATGTACATAGTTGGGGTTTTCTTTAGAACTCTCCTGAAGCCTCCTCAACGATTTCATGTTCTATGGACACTTTCTATGGACACTGGAGAGGGAGGTGGAGACCCAAGGGGGAGCCATCACTGTGGCCTTTGTGGTCTCAGCAGCCTAGAAGCCTTGCTGACAGAAGTCAAGAAGGGTCAGAAAGCTCGGGGCATCCGCTCATCCACAGGCCACAGCAGCAGGGTTTAGGAGAACAGTTGTGCCATAGGGCTAAGACTGTCCCTCTGCAATATCCACGTTTCCATCATTAGGAGTCTAGAACTCTTCAAACACCTGAAGAAGAGCTCATTCACCTGAATAAGAAAGAATCTACTCCTAAAGAAGGAGAGAACTCAGGACCCATTGAGGACTCAGCTCACCATGCCCTTTACTCCTATTGCCTGGCTTTCCTCTGATGGCATTACTTCCCCTGGAGGCCCCTTAATATGGTAGTTTTCTCTCTTATATGCCTTGTAGAAAGGGACAAGAGGTGGGTTAGGCCATTTGCTTGCTCCTTCTGATCATTTCTAGATCATTCTTTCTCTCCTCCTCTTCCTTAAAAATACTCAACTTTTACCCCCATGTCATCAGAATACAGTATCATCTGCACACCTTTTGTTCTAACCATCCACTGCCATCCTCCTTTTGAGTAGGGCCCCTCACCTCTTGGAGATTTTAGCTTAGTGCTCCTTTCACCAATGCTACTCCTGTCGCATTCTTGGTGCTTTCAAATCCAGGTATATGATCTCTCCAGGACTCTGTACTCTGTTTCTTTGCCTCACTGGACCTCAGTCAACCACTCCTCAGGCTATAATCTGATCTTTTCATTACCCATACACATCTTTACATGAATTTCAGACATCCCATAAACTCCTTACAGCCCTAACCCTATCTCTCCAGTTTACTCCCTCAATTACAAGTTTCCCCATTACCTGAAAGTAGAGCATTCCTATGAAACCTTTCCTAAGCCAAATTGCATAAAACAAAGAAGCAAGTGCCATTCATTTATCTGGGAACGTTTTTGAGTATTGAAAGACCCAACCAAAAAACCCCTCCTTGGCTTTTCTGATCCCTTAGGACACATCTTGCTAACAGATGCACAAAATAAATCAAAAAGCACAGATACTCACAGACACAGTTCAAAGCTATGGTGGCTAGAGGCTGAGATGCTGAGTGTAGCTCACGGGAAAGGAGCGTGGTGATGCCCCTCTTGCTGTTCTATGTTGTATGCTGCCTCTGTAACTGCTCACTGCAAAACCACAGTTTTCAGTTTTCTTCATAAAAGCAAAAATCCTTTGGATTTCTTTCAGTTGGCGATACTCGTACTAATGTTGGTCTTTCATAAGGGTGACGTGGAGTAACGGTACTTTCAGAAAGCAAGGGATACCTGTATCTCAACTGCAGCAATCTTTTAAACCTCCCCCCACCCTGATGTTCCTACTACCTTTTTACTTTTCCTAAATCCCAAACCTCCTCTCCTAGTCCCTTGTCCAGTTTAAAATATAGGGCCTGTCATTATACTCACTTGCATACTCTCAACTCCCTTGCCCACTTTCCCTTTGGTATACTAGGCTAAATCATACTGGGCTAAATCACAACCTTGGTTAAAACAAGCTCTCTGAGCACTTCTGTGATTGAACTGAGGCCGATACAAGTGGGACAAAACGCACAATAGCTGATGCCTGGTTTCACATGATCATTACTTTTGAGGCAGACCTTACTGCTACCAGCCATCCTACCAATCTACTCACTGTCACAGGCTCCTAGATTAGCCCACGGTACTTCTTCCTCTTCTTCAGTCCTCCCAGCTCCTTCTTCCCTCTTTCTCACCTAACAACCCTGTTTTCTGCTTACCTGAATATAAAAGCCAGCAGAAGAAACTTCCACATGCTCTGATTGCCTGTTTTCATCTTAACCTATATACTCTACCCTCTTTTCTTTGATTATAAATAAGCATGATATTCCTGGTGAAGGCCAAATACTCCTTGAATGATTAGATCCCATCCTTTCTTCCTTATTCAGAGACATTTTGACAACTCGCCCTTTTCTTTTTAGCACACCTGTCCCCCTCTGTTGGATTATTCTAATTAGCTTGTAATTGTGTCGTTATTTTCCCAATTAAAAAAAAAATATCCTCATGACTTTAGTTTCTCCTCTGGATATTATCCCATTTTTCCTCCAGAGAGTTATCTATGCTTACTGACTTGCGGTTTCTAATTACTCCCTTCTTTTCTTAACCTACTCAAATCATCTTTTAACTCCCACTATACCACTGAAACTGGTCTTATCAGAGTCACCTATGATGTCCTTATTGCTTAATCTAAAGATTATATCTCATCTTGCTGGAGTTTTCAGAAGCATTTGACATAAATTCCCTCTCTGTCCTTGAAATATTTTCTCCATTTATCTTCTAAGACACTACATTTACCTAGCTTTCCTTCTACTTTTCTAGGTACTGCATCACTATGTTCCCTGGCCCTTGTGCCAGGGCTTACTCCTTAACCTTCTTCTCCTTTCCATTCATTTTCCCCATTTCCCAGAGGATGTCAACCTGATTCATGATTTTTTAAATTTTTAATTTTTTTCTTAATTTTTAAAAAGATTTTATTTAGTTATTTGTCAGAGAGAGAGAGAGAGAGAGAGAGAGTTAAAGAGAGAGAGAGAGCCCACTAGCAGGGGAGAACAGCAAGCAGAGGGAGAAGTGGGCTTCCCCCTGAGCAAGGAGTGCAATGTGGGACTTGATCCCTGGACCTGGGATCATGACCTGAGCAAAAGACAGATGCTAAATTAACTGAGCCACCCAGGGAGTTCTTCATGATTTTTTTTTTCTTTTTTTAAGATTCAGAGAGAGAGAATGATCAGGAGGAGGAACAGAGGGGGAGGGAAAGAGAGAATCCCATGTAGCTTCCCTACCCAACATGGAGCCCACATGGGGCTTGATCCCATGACCCTGAGATCAAGGCCTGAGCTGAAATTAAAAGTCAGTCCAAGACTGAGCCACCCAAGAGCTCCACTGATTCATGATTTTAAATATAATCTACATGTTTATGATGTCTATATTTATGTCTCCTGCCTGGACCCCTTCTCTGAATTTCAGTATTTAAATGCATCTGAATATATGCCTATGCACAATGCTCACCTGATGCTCTGTGGGGATGTCTAATAGACATAACATGCTTAACATTTCCCAAATCCATGTGCTGAGATATCCCCCCACCTCCAAATCTGTTCTTATAGTTGTTTTCCTATCTTTTTTAATGAGAAAATTCATCTACCAACTTGTTCTAGCCCAAATCTTTGTTATCCTTGACCCCTCTTGTTTTCTGGCATTCTACATAAGATTTGTCACAAATTCTATTGATTTTACCTTCAAAATATTTCTTAAATTTATCCCATTCTTATCACCCCTGCTACAATGCCTGAATCACATGCCTGAATTAATGCAGTAGACTCCTAACTGATTTTATTACACCTGCTCTTTCCCTTTTTGGTTTATTTTCAACCAAGGAGATAGAGATGTTGCTAAGTGTAACTTAGCTCCTAACATTCTCTGCCCACATGGTTCTCCTTCTTTTACCAGGCCCTATATTAATGTCCACGGTGTCTCACTGCCTGTACTTTCTACCACCATTGTCCTCATTCATTCCAGTCTGACCACACAGGCTTCTTTGTTGTTGCTTGAAAACACATTGACAGGGTTCCACCTTGGGGCCTTTGCACTTGCTGTTCCTTTATCTGGAATGATCTTCTGACAAATGTCATGTGAAAGAAAAAAAAAAAAGAGCTAACAGAAGGGCTAGCTCTTCTGCTTCACTCAGGTTTTTACTCAAAAATCATCTTCTCAGTTAAGGGCTTTTCTACCCACTTTATCTAAATTTCATCTCCTTGCCTCTGTCCCAACACTTTTTTACTTCTTTATCAAATTTGTATCTTTTTAGACTATCTAATAATTCCATAAATTTCTTAGTTAACTTTGTTTACTGTCTGTCTTCCCTGCTAGAATCTAAGCCCAATACAGGAAAGAACGTTAGTCTGTTTTATTCTCTGCTACATATCCTCAGTCCTGGCACAAAGGAGGTGCTCTAATATTTATTGAATAAACGAGTGAAATATGAGCACTCATGGAAGATGTTCCTGAATCTGTGAAGCATATAAAATGAGCAACATTATTGGTTTTATTCACTTTATTCTTTACTGTTTTATGGATGCAAACATGCTTGTTTGCAAACATGCTTCTGCATGTTGCAGAAGACTTGGAAAACAGCCCTAGAGAAATGTGTGTATTAGGGATCATTGCTTAGGATATGAGACTGTTTTAAAAGAACAAAGGTTGTTTTGTGGAATAAGTAGCATTCCAGGGGCTAAAACTATCAGAAAGAGAAGGCAGGGCATTCTAAATGTGGTAGAACATTTAAATGAAGTGGCAGAGGAAGGGGGGAGGTTTGTGAATAAAATGACCAACTTGCTTAGCTATAGTAAATCATCTTTCATATTGAAAGGGACCAAGAATCAGAAGTTGCAAGCATTTGAGGAGAACTAAGCCTTGATTTCTCATTTTTCAAAAGGAGATATTAATATCTGGCCTACCCTGACTTCTGTGGTGAGCTTCTGTTATTATCAAATGATATGGTTATAGAAATACACTGTAGCTTCTGAAATGCTACACAAATACAAGGGATTATTTTAGGGTGCCACCGTCCAAGAAATGATCCAGTAGGGAGTGTGAAGCAATCAGTCAACAGAATGAAAATCCCAATTTATCTAGAGGCTTATTGTTGGCTATTAGGGAAAGGTAGAGTGTGGTTAAACCAGTGTGGTCTGATGGATTATTGTGGTCTACGGTGCATAAGAGGTTAAGGCAACTGATTTGAAATCTAATGGAATTTCTGTGTGCGGTGTGGAGTCTGCTCCCAGTAACTCCGCAGGGCTATAATGTGATTTGAAGGGGAGGAGGGGTTAAAGGCATAAAGCAGGTTTCAGGAATCTGCGTGCAAAGGAAACAGCATCTGGCCAATCACTTTGGTGGGTATGAATTCCAGAGAAGGGATCACCAGAGAGTTCATGGTAAATGCCTTGGTAATGTTATGTGAAAGACAAAAGATGGTAGGGCAACACGGAACAAAACAAAAGGTCACGGGCTTAGAGGTTGAGGGGATCTTGGGTTTGGCTACTAGGAGTGAGAAATTCTGGTAAAGCCACAGAAAATATGGCAAATCAAAATACTCTGATTATGCCCACACCCAACTCTTACTACCTTTGTAGTTAAGAAGTTTTCCCTCATTTCCTACCCTGCTACAGCAATTTAAGCCTGTCTCCTCTTTTTTATAATGGTCATAAAATTATTCAGCCTCCTTTTAAAATACAGCTCCTGCATTTGACTCTCTGATCTCCTGCAGCACTGAATTCCACTGTGTGCAGAAGTATTTCATTTTATTGGTTTTTAAATTTTCTTGCTGCGCCATTCATATGAGTACTTATTCTCATATTGTGCAATGGCATTTTAAGCTTGGAATTGATAAGTTTGTTCCCCCTGTACTTTTCCTAATCTTAAGTGGTGCAATTAAGTTCCTTTCTAACTATGCTCATTGTCAGGCTGGAGAAACCAGGTTTTTATAATCTTTCATTGCATGTCAGTCCTGCCAGACACCTCACCTCCCTCACGGGCCTAATCTGGACCTTTCCGCTAAGCACACTGTGCCCTACCCTATAATCACCACCAGGCAGCAATTGTGAAATACTCTGAAAATTGTGAGGTCATTACCTGACAAAATCTTACATTTAGGTAATGCTTTTATCCCTGAAGATACCTGTTGTTCTTTGCCAACAATACCAATGCTGCAGACTGCATCAGTACACGTCAAAAATGGACGTCAGAAACGTCCATGTCAGTGTGTGTCTGTGTGCACCTCCCTGAGAGGGGTGCGCTCCATTTTTGCTCCTCTGCCAGGGAGGGGGTAAGAAGATGGATAGAACAGTCTTGTGGCTCTTGTGGAAAAGAACCATGTTTGCTGTCGCTGCAGGCTGGTCGTTTTGGGTGGCCGACCAAAAGCCAAATAATAAAGGCAAATAAAATAAAACAGAACATTGAGCAGTTGCTAGAGGCAAAGAAAAGTGTCGATCTAGGCTTTTGCCATGGCTGTGCTGTGAGCATCAGTGCCTGGGAGAGGCCCTGGACTGGCACTAGGATGACGCTGTGTAATTTGAAGCAGGCAAAGTACAGATGCTGGTTCTTATTAAATATCTGCAGGTTTTAGTAGTTTCATGTACCTCCCTCTTAAGAAAAAGAAAACAATCCTTCCGAAGGGGTTCAGGATTTTCTGTTCACCTGATTTGAAACTCTTTAACGTGCCCGTGTAGCTCCTACCTCGGGGAGGATTTAACCAACTCTATTATGAACCTGCCTAGGGAAGATAGGGGACTTGGATTTTTGAGGACAATAACAAAATTGCTTTGAGGATCTTTAATGTCAACTTTTTCAGAGATCATGCAGGCCCAGGCTTTTCCGAAGCTCAAATAATAACGTGATGCAAAGAAGCATTTGCTGGTCTCAGATGTTCTAAGGTCCAGAAATGCAGATGAACTTGACGGAAGTCACACACATATCCAGTGCTAGACTCTGAAATGCAGAGCCAGGACTAGGGTGACACCCCTGAGACCATTTTATTTATCCTCATATGTTTTTGTCTTAGGTGCCAAATTTGGGGAGGAGCTAATAAACTCAGCACTTGAGAGAAATAATATTCCAATGCAATATTTAAATCAAAAGTAGTATTAAAAAATCCACAGTGAACAAACTCAAAATTTTAAGTAAAGACAGTCTAGGATAATTGATTTTTTTCCCTTTTTACTCAGGCTTCAGTGTAGGTTGGTATGATACCATTGCAATGGTGCAGACCTCCCCATCCCTCACCTACTGGGACATGCTGTGCTCAGCTGTGTAAGACTTACTCCCTGGCATGTTTCTTAGGAATATCTCAAGTTTGGTATCTGTGTTTCCAAAAAAATGTTGAATACTGGAGTTTTACTCATGTTTTCTTGAGCATTACATTCCCATTTGTATCCTTGAAGACATTGCTCAGTGGATTGAAAATGGTACTATTTTGTAGTGCTTATTCTCAAGCTCAGATCATTAATATGTAGAGTGGTGATGCTTTTGAGTATGTTTCATTGGATATATATATTTTTAAACATACTGGCCCAAAGAAGAGAATCAAAGAGAATAAAAATTAAAATGAACAAATATATAGGACTTGAGAATTAAAGGCCACTTTGGTTCCTGATGTGACTTTGTACTGATATACTATGGAAAAAGCTCAGAATATCATTTCTGGGGTAGCCTCAGCATTCACTCCTTTTCTACTTAAGGTTCAATCTAAATTGGTAATAGTCACAACAGGGCAGGGGGGAGATTAAAGTGACTGTCCTATTAGTTTAGCTCAATTGCAGAATTGGGCTCTGCTGAGAGGCCAAAATGGATCTTCTCTTTCATCCCCACTTTCTTGAATTAATCTGCCCACTTACAAAAGGGTACAGGATGGGGGAGACTGACTGACTTTATTCTTTCTTGGGTGGTTGGTTTTTAGGCAGGCTGAGCCAAGAAACTGAGCCATGAATGAATAGAGCCACCCCCATGTTAACTCCACCCAATAGATAAATGTGGCTGGTGCAAATGCGGTTCTTACCAGATTAGTCACTAGGAGAGAGAGCATAAAAGAATAGGCTTATAGATGTATTTCCATAAAAGGCAGAGATATTGGTGAAAACGTTAATTTTTTAAGCCTGACTTCTTTTCCTAAGCAACAGCCATGTACTTGCTTGAGACCACTATCCAAATAAGCCATTATCAAAAATTTCAAGGGTCATGGTTATCAGCACACCACAGAAAAGATTAGGTTCAGTTCTTAAAGGTAAAACAAGCAAAACAGAAAGAAAGAAAACAGTAGTTATACAAGATGAAAACATATTTATTTTCACAGAAAAGTCTAGAGATGGATCGTTCACGAGTGCTGTGGTGCCAGGGCTCAGATCTCTTCTGTCTTGTTCTACCATTTGTGTCTTCCATTCTCTCTCTCTCTCTCTCTCTTTTCTTTTTTAAAGATTTTTTTAAAATTTATTTGACAGAAATCACAAGTAGGCAGAGAGAGGGAGAAGCAGGCTCCCTGCTGAGCAGAGAGCCCGATGCAGGGCTCCATCCCAGGACCCTGATATCATGACCTGAGCTGAAGGCAGAGGCTTAACCCTTTGAGCCACCCAGGTGCCCCTGTGTCTTCCATTCTTAAGGTCACTTTATGGTATAGTCCAGCTTCTGTTATCAAACTGGCATCCCAGATAACATCAACAAGAAACAGTAAAACAGCATAAAAGGTGGACATTAGCTGACTCTTTAAAAAAGCATTTAAAAAACTGCCATTTGGGGGATTGCGGTCAAGATGGCGGAGAAGTAGCAGCTGAGACGACATCAGGTAGCAGGAGATCAGCTAGATAGCTTATCTAACCATTGCGAACACCTACAAATCCAACGGGAGATCAAAGAGAGGAAGAACAGCAATTCTGGAAACAGAAAATCGGCCACTTTCTGGAAGGTAGGACCGGCGGAGAAGTGAATCAAAAGCGACGGGAGGATAGACCGCGGGGGAGGGGCCGCTCCCAGCAAGTGGCGGAGCCACGGAGCACTAAATCGGGACTTTTAAAAGTCTGCTCCACGGAGGGACATCGCTCCAGAGGCTAAACCGGGGTGAAGCCCACACGGGGTCAGCGTGGACCCAGGTCCCGCAGGGTCACAGAAGGATCGGGGATGTCTGAGTGTCGCAGAGCTTGCAGGTATCGGAGCGGGGAGGCCGGCCACAGAGACAGAGCCGAGGAGTGAGCTCTCAGCTCGGGGTTACCTTGAACCGGTCGCAGGCTGGGTGAGCTCGGAGCGCGGCCAGAGGCGAGGGAGATGGGAGTAGCCCGGGCTTTTCTCTGACGAGTGGAGCCCCGAATCTCAGCTCCTCCGGGCCGGAGACAGGGAGGCCGCCACCTTCATTCCTGTCCTCCGGACTCTATGGAAAGCGCTCAGGGAACAAAAGTTCCCGAAAGAGAAACCGAGCGGATTACTTAGCCCGGCCCCAGGTAAGGGCGGTGCAGCTCTGCCTCGGGCAAAGACACTTGAGAATCACTACAACAGGCCCCTCCCCCAGAAGATCAACAAGAAATCCAGCCAAGACCAAGTTCACTTAACAAGGAGAGCAGCGGAACTCCAGAGGAGGAGAAAGCAAAGCAAGCAAAGCGCGGAATTCATGGCTTTCTCCCCATGATTCTTTAGTCTTGCAGTTAATTCAATTTTTTCTTTAAAGGGCATTTTCCTAGGGTCTTTGCCACCCTTTTAGTATTTTATTTGCTCCTTCA
>PISX010009755.1:0-74085 GCA_004024625.1 Mellivora capensis | reverse complement strand
AGGGAGACAAACCATAAGTGACTCTTAATCTCACAAAACAAACTGAGGGTTGCTGGGGGGAGGGGGTCGGGAAAGAGGGGTGGGGTAATGGACATTGGGGAGGGTATGTGCTATGGTTAGTGCTGTGAAGTGTGTAAACCTGGCGATTCACAGACATGTACCCCTGGGGATAAAAATATGTTTATAAAAAATAAAAATTTAAAAAAAAAAGTGGTCTTGCCCAGCTAAGAGAAGCATATCCACTCTGAGTTTCATGCTTCTAGAAAGACTTACATTTTTCTTCAAATAAGTCATAGTAATTATGATTGAATTTTCAGTGTTTACCATGTAATGCTACAAATCAAAAGATAATCTACAAGACTCTGTTCCAGTTTCTCATCTGAACCACACAACCAGAATTTTTTTTCTGTTACTGTTAACTCAGTTCTTCCAAGGATATTTATATATAACTAGTGCCGCTCTAAATACATAGAGAAGGTATTAATCCATCACCTACAGTGTGTACCTTTTAGCACTGGAGTTTGTGTCTCTTACAGAACACTGGTATGAAAGTCTCGAAGACAGTTCCCTTGATATATAAGAGACAGATTAATCATCAGTTTTGTTGAGAGCCAGAATTATCTTTTTTTTTTTAAGATTTTATTTATTTATTTGTCAGAGAGAGAGAGAGAGAGCGAGCACAGGCAGACAGAGAGGCAGGCAGAGGCAGAGGGAGAAGCAGGCTCCCTGCTGAACAAGGAGCCCGATGTGGGACTCGATCCCAGGACGCTGGGATCATGACCTGAGCCAAAGGCAGCCGCTTAACCAACTCAGCCACCCAGGTGTCCCCAAAATTATCTTTAAAATAACGTTTATATCAGTATAAGTTGCTTTAAACTCTCTAAGTTTATTCCCCTCAGTTTTTTCTTTAGTTAATGTAAAACTTTACATTTTAACTGCTATTCTGGCTAAAGAGAAAGTTTTTGCATTGTTACAGCACCATTTTTTTTTTTTTTTTAATTTAGGGATTCCATCCTCTTCTACCTTGCCTCTGAAGGCAAAAATTAAATTTCATTAAGCCTTTTATCCTTAGGGTAATAAAAGGTTTTAAAAGGCTTATAGAGATAAAGTAGAGCATGAACCTCTAAGAATTTCTCAACTATATTGGTCTTAAATTTTGACCATATTTTTAAATTTGAAAAATTTTGTGTTTATGGTACATTCTCTAATGGTAGAAAATTGTTTATTAACATAATGAATCTGAGCTGTAAGTAGCTCCACAAAAATGTTCTATGCTATTTTGTTATTTTAGGTAGTCTTACTAAATTCCAACATATTACAGAATGAGCCTAGCAGCATTAATACTAGAAGGAAGAATTAATATGTGGATGTTCACCCACGAATAACATGACTGTCATTTTAGAAGTACAATTAAAGTACAATTAAAGATTAAAGAATCTATTTTTAAAATACAAAATTAAACTGTAATTCTGATGTTTAAAAAATAGAATAACTTTTGATTTTAGGTAGCAGTGATGGTTCTGAACTAAGTGAAGAGACCTCATGGCCTGCTTTTGAAAGGTAAGAATTGTTCATTTGAACTGCTTCAAGTTTAGTTTGTCTTTCTTAAGAGATGTGATCATATGCAATTTAACAGATAATATTTGTTACATATCTGTAAAGGACTACTTACAAGCTTCCACCTGGTGGCAGAAATTAAAGTTGATATTTAAGTCTTAGCTAATAAATACATGTTTATTTGGTGACTTGATACATACTTGAACTTTAGTGCTTTTAAAATTATAAATTTAAAATCGTAATAACCAGTCATAGTCAACTTACCTACTTATGTGTTTAAAATTATTTCTTTAAATTCTGGTTCATTTAAGTAATTTTAAGGCATTAAGTAGTATAATCTACTTTATTCTCTGCTACCTTGTCAAGGACAAAAAGACTCAGTATTAAATTATACTATAAGTAAAGCAGCTTGAAGTTTGAATTTAAATTGACATTACCTCGGAGTATGTACAGAGTGCACAGATTTCTACTGAAATCCTGTAAGGCATGCTCCCTTCTCCTTTCTTTATTGCTTTAAGCTTTAAAAGTTGCCATCTGCCTACAGCATATATGCTAATATTGATCTTCGAATGTAGGATCTCCTTAAAAATGTAGCCAAACAATGCAAATAATTTATTTACTAAACATCCATTAGGACTTTTATATTGTCTTTGACCATTTCAGTCCTTCCAGTTTTATATTTACAGGATGCTTGACTCTTGCCAAAATAATTGCTCCCTTTTGTATATAAACTGAGCAGCCTAAGTTTCTAAGCAGCTTTGAGGGCCATATTGAAATTGATGGCATTGAAAATAGTTATCTAACTCTGTATCAGTCACTTTTTTAGTAGAAAACAATTTTATTGACTATCCATAAACGATACTGGAATTAGTTAATTTCATGCTGTTTAATTGGAATATTATATTCTTATTTTTCTGTTATGTGATTAGGATTTTATTTGTAGACCCAGCATTTCAAATACTCTTGAGCCTTTCTACTCTAATTATCAGTGTTCCTAAGTCTTATTGTTTTTGAGGGGCTTTAACAACTTGTTTTTGCATACTATTTCTCTTCCAACTTTTGCATTCAGTCTCTTTATTAGGGTTTGCCTGAAACGAGAAAAACACAAGTTCCCCCTGGCATGCTGTCTGTACAAGTGATTTTAGTTCTTTCCCTCCAGGAAGAGCATCATATGTTGATTATAGAGTGTATTGTAATCTTTAGATAAAAAACATTGATTGAAAAAAATCATTTCTCGGTTTGCATCAGGATGGTGTTGTATTCAGTAATCTGTCCTCATCCCAGCAGGTTACTTTTGAAGAAAGTATTTAATGGTGTCACCTTCACATCTCAAAACAATATATTTCTTCTATGACAGATGTTTTGCTTTGCAGACATTTGCAGCTAAAAAAAAGTCTGTACTTGTGCCAAGTTTAAATCTGTGGCTTTTGGAATTTTGAGAGCAAATTAATGCTTCCCAGCAAGATTCAGACATGGAATAATAAACAGTAAATAAAGAGCTAGGATTTTTTAAATACTTCTTGTAGAGAGTGAATTCGAAAATAGTTTTCTGAATGTTGAACGTTATCACTCTCTGTCCTTATTTCCTACAGAGACATCAAATATGTTGCTGTTTAAGTTGCTAAAATAATGCTTTTTGTTTTAAATCATATTTATCAACAGTGCAACCTTTGGCTTTTCCCAGGCAAAGAAGTGTTGGTGATTCTGTGTGTGTGTGTGTGTGTGTGTGTGTGTGTGTTTATTTCCTTTGTTAAGTATTACATGCCATTTTGGATAAATATTATCTCAAACCATTTTTATCATTTATTGGCTTTACCATTTATTTCAGTTGATGTAGAAATAAAATAATGCCTTATTACTCAGCTTGTCTCTTTTATTAGTTTTTTTGGATTTAACGTAAAGGATAGAGAGAAAGATAAAGATGTTTAGGCCACATTAATTTTAAGTTTAGAGCCCACATTGCTTTTAGGTGTCTTCATAGGGACATATCATAAAAATGAGTTATTTATATAGATCCAGATACCATTTTTAAACTGGAGTCCAAGAACTGGAAACAAAAGGGTTTTTGAAGTATTTTCCAGGTTTTGATAGTGCTGGTTATAAATAACTCTTTAATTATCTTAGCAGATTTGTGAAAGCAAATGTATATAAAATGTATGGTATATACTAAGACCTGTATTTCTAGAGTCAGTAGTAGAAGAAAACATCTTTTTTTAAATCTGTGCTGCATGCTTAAAGAGGAGCAACCACATACTGTCCTTTTGTAGGATTTAGAAAACTGTATTACAGGAAGAAGTTAATATATTGTTCTAGGTATTGTTGTGAATAAATGCATATATAATATATACGATTTATAATGGAATCCAACAGGAACAGATTATACCATTCTCTCGGCCCGGTGACACGAGTGGCACGAAATGGCTATCGAAGCCACATGAAGGCCAGCAGGTACAATCCCCCTGCATTCAGGGGTCACAGAACTCCCCTCTGGTGTTGGTGATTGGCTAAATGGGTGTGATCTCACAGTATCTCTGTTCTTTCTCAATTAATTGGCTTAAAAACTAAAAAAATACCCACAAAAGCTTTCTTTCCAAGATTTAATCTAGAGATAAATTTGAACTTTTCTTTCTGATCCACTGAGCTGATTGCAAAATTAATTCCAACTTGGTGGCCTTATAACAGCTGCTGGTTCTTGGATAAGCATTATTCAAAGGCTACTGTCACAGCATTTACTTGGCCAGTAAGTCTCCAGTTCATCTTTTTAAGAATTCTCCATATATACTGCAGGCTCTGAATTTCGATAAGTCTCAGTAAATACTATTTGTGCTTTTAAACTCATTTTGTACAGTGGTTTATTAGTTAAACCAGGTCTCTTTCTGTACCATATTAGCTGCAGAAGAAAATGAGACTATTAGATTGACATGGGGCTAGAGGTTACTGGTAATAGGTAATCAGCCACTTCATAATACAACAAATAAAATAGCCAACTTCAGAAATAAACTTTCAATCAGTTTGGTGTCTAATCTCTTTGTGTATACCTCCATGAATATAAATAGCCGTAGCATGAAATTTCTAGTGGTCTCTAGGTTTTTAAGTCACTTTGAAGACACCTAAATAATCATAACGGGATAACCTGGCAATCTTCAGTTTTCTTCCCTATTGTAGGAATTCTGCAGATCATGTCAGATCCCCAGAGAACGACAGATTTTTATTAGTGTGTATGTTTTAATTGACTTGTAGAAGTTACTGTTGTTTTAAACAGGACCTTAAGGCAGTTGGGGAAAGACAATTAAATGTTTAGTTATTTTGTGGTGGTTTTCTTAAGATCAATGAAAAGGAAACCTTGAGTCTTGGAATTATTCCTTTCTTGGAGAGCTGTTAGGCTATAATCAAACACTTGTGCATTGAGAGCATTTAAATGTCATTACAACTTAACTGCAGTGCACTCGTTTTTTAAATATGTTGTTATTGCCCATACCACTTCTCTCACCTGTTTAAGAATTAAATTAAGCATGGGTTTTCTTTTTCCTTTTTTTCTTTTTGGAACTTCTGCTCTTTTTGTTTTGAATTTTATATGCCTGAATACTTTTTAACAAAAAGAATCCTCATCTTTCCTACCAGGACTTAAAGTTTCTAATGGGAAAAAATGTTTACAGCAGTGATGCAAATGTGGCATGTTAAGAAGAAGAAAAAGTCTTGAATCCTTAATTTAATCTTCACTAAAGTGAATCACTCTACTCTTTCTAAATTACATTTGTTCAAATATGTAATAAAGTGTGTATTTTTTAACCGTCTGCTGACTTTAATAACTTCCTGATTAAACTTTTGTGACAGCTTATAAATTTTAGATCAGTAAGCCTTTTTAATTGTGTCTTCTAATGCCAAGTACAGTAACAAGGTTTTAAAATTAAGAGTAATTACATTTCAGTTAAATACTTGCTTTGTAACTACAATACACAAAAGGTCTTAAAAGGTCTTACATGTTCTTTTTTTCATTCCATTATTATAGTTCTGCAGAATCAGAGGATTTGGCAGTGCATTTATATCCAGGAGCTGTTACTATTCAAGGTGTTCTCAGGAGAAAAACTTTGTTAAAAGAAGGCAAAAAGCCTACGGTAAGATCTTGATGTATTATATTTTAACACATCTCTAAAAATAAGCAAACATATAGGACCCTAAAAAATATGAAAACAATAAAATAAAACCAGATGTATAGTACACTTGAAATAATTGGAAAAGTGCATTTGCCTCACTGGGTTTCTTAATTTAGACTTCAGTTAGATCATACGTTGAGGGTGCTCCCGTACTCCTCTCCGTCCCTTAATACAGTTCTTACACAAAACCACTTCTTGGAGAACCTTTGAAAGTTTATGTTGTTATGAAATATTTTAGTAATAAGTTTAGGAAAGATAAAGAATAGAGAGTAACGGGGCACCTGGGTGGCTCAGTGGGTTAAAGCCTCTGCCTTCAACTCAGGTCATGAGCCCCGCATCGGGTTCTCTGCTCAGCGGGGAACCTGCTTCCCCCTCTCTCTCTGCCTGCCTCTCTGCTTGCTTGTGATCTCTGTCTGTAGATAAATAAATAAAATCTTAAAAAAAAAAAAAAAGAATAGAGAGTAACAACCCCCCAAAGTGGAATGCAACCAGTTTTGTTTTGTCAGTCCTAAGTTGTTTATTTAAATCTCTGTAATGCAGTTTCATTTTCCTTCATGAAACCCAGATAGTAAATGTCCTCCAAACCTTTGTTCTGTTTTTTTTTTAAACGATAAAAGTTTAGTGGCACAGAGCCTTTTGTAGATGACTTAGAAGTTTCTTCTTTCCCAGCAGCAGCAAGCAGTTTGACTGCTAACGTAAGACTTTTTTTTTTTTCTTTTCTCAAATAATAGTATAATTTATCTGTTTTGGAATAAAAACTTCAGTGTATATCCAGACTTAACACTTTTGAAGATATGAGAGCTTCTTCAAATGTAAAAGTGGTTTACATCTAAACAGCCTGATTTTGTTGCTTACGTCACAGTAAACCTCAGGCACACATAGTCGAGAAGCTACACGAGGCCAGCTAGGAAAAACTAGGAGTAGTGTGTCAGCTGGGGCATTATGACGCTGTGGTGTGCTAGATGCTGGAAATAGAGCGGCAGACAAGATGAGGCCATGTGCCTGCCTTGTGCAAGTGACATTCCAACGAGACAGATAGAAAGTAAGCCCTTGAAATAAGGTGATGGGATGGCAAGTGAGAGGATGAGGAGAGGCTGAATGAGCAGGCGAGCCAGCCACGTGAGGATCCCGAGTTCAGGCAGCAAGAAGGCCCATGGCCCTGAGGCACAGCAGGTGGAGGAGACAAAGTCAGAGAGGACAGTCAGGGTTGCTTGATGAGGTATTAGGTGCGGTGTATGAGAGAGAGCATGGAGGTGAAGGTGGTATCAGGATTGGGGGCCAATTACAATTACTTAGCCAAGTAAGCCTTGGCTAAGTTCACTTAACTATGCGTTTTAAGTATAGAAGTGGAGACATCAGTTTGTCTCTAAAAAGTACAGTTCAGAAGTTCTGCTGGAGATGGTGGCCAGAGATGGAGATTTGAGTGCTGTTAGCATACAGATGGTATCTGAAGTATGGGCCCAGGTGAGACCGATTATCTGTGAAGAAAGTATGGCTGGGGAAGAAAAGAGGGCTGAGGATAGAGTTCTGTAGCATGTCCGGTCTGCTCTGAGAAGCATAGAGGAAAACAAAGGAACTGTTACCAGAGAAGCGTAGGGGTTACAGTATTTCAGGAAGAAAGGAATGGCTAGCCATGCCGGATGTTGCTAAGGGGTTGACTGTGGTGAAGAACAGAGGCTTTGGGATATGTCAGGGATCAAGGACCTTGACAACAGCAGCCTAACTGAAAGTAAGCTGAGGAGAAAACGGGCAAGAGAGAAGTAGAGTCAGGGATTAGAGATGCCTTGCAAGAAGGTATGCTGTAAATAGGAGCAAAGAAACTGGGTGCTCTCTGTTGGGGCAGGGGACGGGCAGTGGAGGGATTTTCAGTGATGGGAGTGCTGTGAAGCCTCATTTGTGTAATGATGGAAGAGGGAGAGAAATCAAGACAGTGGAGAGAGGAGTAAATTACAAAAGCAGATTTCTTGAGGGAGTGAGATAGTAGGATCTAGAGCATGAAAGGAGGGTCGAGTTTCTCCTTTGATAGAAGCAGCATTAGCTCTTCTGTTGCAGCAGGAAGAAAGGCTGAGTAGGTGGGTCAGCAAACAGATATTTGGTCTGGGAAGATGAGAAAGTCCTCACCAGATTTCACCTATTTTTCTCTGGGAAGTGTGCAGTGCTATTATAAGGGGATGGAGGACTAGGATTTTTTTTTTTTTTGTAGTTTTTTTTTTTTTAATTTTTTTATTTTTTATAAACAAATTTTTATCCCCAGGGGTACATGTCTGTGAATCGCCAGGTTTACACACTTCACAGCACTAACCATAGCACATACCCTCCCCAATGTCCATTACCCCACCCACCTTTCCCAACCCCCTCCCCCCAGCAACCCTCAGTTTGTTTTGTGAGATTAAGAGTCACTTGTGGTTTGTCTCCCTCCCAATCCCATCTTGTTTCTTTTCTTCTTTTTCTGCCCCCGGAGGACTAGGATTTTTAAGAAAAGGAGTGAAATGGTTGTCTCCAGAGAGAAAGAGTATAATGACTTGATGGGGTAAAAATGAAGTACTGTTGATTCCTTTATGAGATTGCTGGTTCTAATTTTACTGGTTGGCACAGTTTGATTTCTCCAGCAATATTCAGTTATTATAATGTGCCAAGTAATCAGACTGTTAGATTTATTTTTTTTTAAGATTTTATTTGTTTATTTGACAGAGAGAGAGATCACAAGTAGACAGAGAGGCAGGCAGAGAAAGAGGGGGAAGCAGGCTTCCTGCTGAGCAGAGAGCCCGATGTGGGGCTCCATCCCAGGACGCTGAGATCATGACCCAAGCTGAAAGCAGAGGCTTAACCCACTGAGCCACCCAGGCACCCCAGACTGTTAGATTTAAATAAGGCTGGCATTCTATCAGAGAGGGACAGTGAGATTCAAGTATTTGGAAAGGAATGGGTATGGTGCTGGACCCTGTGGTATTGGCTAAAAATGAAGAAAGGAGAAGGAGGCTACAGGATGGGGAGGCAGCGGCAAGGCTCAGTAATGTTGAAAAGGGGTATGATTTTTTATGAAACCAATAGTTATCTGAATAAAAGTAGTAGTGGAGTTTTTTTGGTGGAAGTGACAGGAATGTGGGAGGTAAAGATTTCGGAAGTGATTCAACTCGAGGCTAAGGTGGCTGGAGCAGAGCTAGAGGGTGGCATTAAGAAAGCAAAGAAACTGAGAAGCCGGTGGTAATATGTTCCTGTGTTTGTCTTTCCAGGTAGCATCATGGACAAAGTATTGGGCAGCTTTGTGTGGGACACAACTTTTTTACTATGCTGCCAAATCTCTAAAAGCAACAGAAAGAAAGCATGTAAGTATTCCTCCTCTAAACCGCTAGCAGAGTTTCAATGCCTCTTCATGGTTGTAAGGAAAGTAGTCCTAATGGGATGCGGCAATTTGGATTTTTTCCATATTCTAATCCAGAAGTTCTTACGTCTATTCCTTGTGTGAGTGTTGTGGTAGAATTACTTTTATTTAGTAAGACCATTACAGGAAAGGTCTTGGAGTAACTTCTCTATTTAGAGGTTTCTTTTTTTGAATGCTACTTTTCCATCAAAAGGTCAAAAGTGCACATTACCACTGTCTGTCTTGGCATCAGAACTTTCCCAGGCCTGGGTTTCTTATTCAGAAAACAGTTGAAAACTATTGCTTTGGAGTCTCAGTTCATAATCTGTAAAATGTGAGAATTTGGGACTGTCATCTAAAGATCTTTCCACCTCAGTCTCGGACAGAGTGGTTTTGCTTAACAGTGAAGAGGAGTAATTGTTACTCTCCTTATTATAGTCCACTTTCTTGTGTTGCAAATTACTTAGAAGAAGCCTCTCAATGCACTTTTTCTCCAAATGTAGAGCCTTACTATGAATCTTTTTTGCATGCTGTTTTGTTTTTATATGCTAGTGATCCAGTCTTTGAAAGGAAGAAATTTTCCATGTTGCATTAATAAAATCCCCTCGAGAAGAATTTTATTTCTAAGTCATGTATTTTGGAGTGAAATTAAGTGCTTTACCATACTGAGGAAGGGTAATCCACTAAAAAAATCGAGTCCTTTTACTGTGTATAAATTATCCAGTGACATTGCATAATTCAGAGAAGCTCTTCTCTATTCTTATGGTTCTGGTTCTTTATAATCAAACAAAGAAGGGTACATTTTCAATTTAAATGAATGCTGTAAGTGTCCTAAGATGGCATCACCTTCCTTCCTTCCTTCCTCATCACACCCACATCTATCGTAGTCCTGAATTGCACATTGATCATTGCCTTCCTCTTCTTTAGAGTTTACCGTATATGTTTCCTTAAAACAACACATGGCTTCATTTGTGGACTGTACCTGAATGGAATAGTGTGAATTCTCAAGTTCTGTCTTGTTTGGGGGTTTTTTTGTTTTTTTGTTTTTTTGGTTTTTTTTTTGGAAAGGGAGAGGGTGGGGAAAGGGGCAGAGGGAGGGTTGGGGGTGGAGAGAAATTCTTCAACAGGCTCTATGCCCAGGGTTGAGGAGCCCGATGTGGGGCTCAGTCCCACGACTCTGAAATCATGATCTGAGCTGAAATCAAGAGTCAGACACTTAACAGCTGAGCCACCCAAGCACCCTTGAAGTTCTGGCTTTTTGGCCCACTAATATTTTACAATTGTTTAGATACAGTCCTCACATTGAGGTAAAGGACTGTTTTTTGTAGTCTGGTTAAAGTGACTAATGCTCACACAACCCATAGAGTTACACAGACTAGTTCCACCAAACATTTTGCAGAGTAATAGCCTGATGAATACTGCTATCCTCAAAGGGAGGAAAAAAGGTTGCTATAATGAAATTAAATCCTTGTCTTCAGATATAGTTAACTTTTCACATAGCCACTTTGAGATACTTGGCTCAATTTCACTTAGTTGACGATTATTTTTTAAAAGTAGCTATTCAAAATTAAATGTGTTTTTTTTCCCTAACTTATTAGAAAGAAGCCAAATGAAATTAGAGCATAGTGGTTTGTGAGGAAATCAAATGAGTGCCAAGAAAATGGACTATATTCCTAATCTTTTTAAATTAAAACTGTTCGGGTAAAACAAGAAATTACAAGAACAACATAGAGGGTAGAGCGACAGGCTCCTGTTTATATTATAGAATCAGATTTAGAAGAGATTTTGGCACAGAACTAGAAGCCATGAAGGGAAAAATTATTAAAATCATTTTCAAACAAAATACAAATTGAAAGAAAATAATGGCTATATATAAGCAACAGATAAAGGATTAAAATGTATTCTATAAACAGAGCACTACCTGTGTAGTGTTCTTGCAGAAGTTTAACCTGAATCTAATCATGAAGAAACAATCAAATCCAGATTGTGGGACATTGTACAAGACAACTGGCTTGGATTCTTAAGACCAGAATGTGGTGGATGGAAGGGGTGAGGGGAACAGGAGGACTCTTATAGATTAAAAGAGACTGAAGAGTCTGAAAGGTAAATGCAGTGTGTACTCTGGTTGAATCCTGGATGTAATGCCTTTTTTTTAACTACAAAGGTCATAATTGGGACAACTAAAAAAATTTTAATATGGACTTTATAAAAAATGATATGTCTGTTAAATTTCTTAGATGTTTATATTGTAGTTATATAGAATTACATTCTATAGTTATACATGTTGAAATATTTAGGACTCAGTTTTATAATGTCTGCAGTTTTCAAAAAGATCAAGCAAATGCACAAAATGTAGATTTGTGGGTAACCACTGTGGCATTCTTTCAACTTTGTAGTTTCAGCCTTTGAAAATTAAAAGTCGGAGAGAAAAAAATTACTAATGAAAATATACCTGTTCATATAAGTCTATAAATGCAGAAGGGGGAACTCCAGAAGCCCACAAACCCATAAGTTTTATATATATATTTTTTGCCTATGAGGAACAGAATAGGCTTGGCAGTGTGGACTAACTGGGGAGACCAAAGGGGGACTGGGGGACTCCTATTATGTCTGTATTTTTAGATGCGTGCTTTTTTTTTTTTTTTTTAACATTTTACGTATTTGAGAGAAAGAGCACAAGCAGGTGTGGTGTGAGGAGGGGCAGAGAGAGAGGGAGCAGCAGAGTCCCCGTTGAGTAGGGAGCCTGACATGGGGCTCAATCATGATCTGAGCCGAAGGCAGACACTTAACCAACTGAGCCACCCAGGAGCCCCTTGTTGGATGTCTTAAAATGAAAACATTCACTCTTTTTGGATGTCTTAAAATGAAAACATTCACTGTAAAAATACCCTTTAATGGAAGTTAATTCATTGTAAAAAAAAAAAAAAAATTTGTAGATATCTTAGAACCCATTACTGTGTGGTGGAGAGGAAGTAAATACTGTTTGCTTAGTTAAATTTTTAAAGACCAAGACTGCACCTGAAAAGAAATCTGTAACAAAACTAAAGACATTCCACAGCTCCGTGAGAATAAAACAGACACTAGAAAAAGGGAAAGAGGAGATAAATAGAAGATGAAATGTAAGTTGCTAATAAACATGAAAAGATGATCAACCTTACAGATATTGAAAATGCAGATTAAAGAAGATACCCTCTTTTGTTATTAGGCAAAAATTTGAAGATTTTTTTTTTAAAGATTTTATTTATTTATTTTACAGAGAGAGATCACAAGTAGGCAGAGAGGCAGGCAGGGGGGGGTGGGAAGCAGGCTCCCCGCCAAGCAGGGAGCCCGATGCAGGGCTCGATCCCAGGACCCTGAGACCATGACCTGAGCCGAGACAGAGGCTTAATCCACTGAGCCACCCAGGCGCCCCAAAATTTGAAGATTCTTTTTTTTTTTTAATTTATTTACTTGTCAGAGAGAGAGGGAGAGAGAGCGAGCGAGCACAGGCAGAGTGGCAGACAGAGGTAGAGGGAGAAGCAGACTCCCTGCTGAGCAAGGAGCCCGATGTGGGACTCGATCCCAGGACGCTGGGATCACGACCTGAGCCGGAAGCAGCCGCTTAACCAACTGAGCCACCCAGGCATCCCAAATTTGAAGATTCTTAACAGAGCCTTGGCCATGGTATAGGGAAACATAGACTATTGTCCATGATTTTCAAAAATTTAAATTGGTATTGCTTTTGTGGTGGGCAGTCCTAGTCCATATTTAACTTAATAACAACCAGCGGTTCCTTTTCTGGGAATCTGTCCTGTGGAAATCCTTGAACAAGTGCACAGAGGTACCTGTCGAAGAATATTTCTGTAGTGTTTACAACAGACATCTATAAAGACTCAAAATACTTACCAATAAGGAAGTACTGATAAGTGAAAACCAGAAATCAGAGTATAAATATGCCCCCATTAGTACAGTGGACCCTTGAACGACTAGGCTGGAGGCACCTACCCATCTCCCTTCCACACCTGTGCATTTGAAAATCTGTGTATAACTTGAACTCCCCCAAAACTTAACTGCCAGTAGCCTGCTATTGATCAGAAGCTTTACCAATAACATAAATGGTTGACACATTTTGTGCATTATATGTATTATATGATGTGTTTCTACAATAAAGTAAGCTAGAAAAAATGTTAAGAAAATCATAAGAAAAAATATACTTACTGTAATGTATTTATCCAAAAAATCCACATTTGAAGTAGACCTGCATAGTTCAAACCCATGTAGTTCAAAGGTCAGCTATATATGAAAACCAGCAGAACCAAAAAAGTCTTTGGTGTAAATGCATACAGAAAGGTCAAGCATTTGTTTTTGTGATTTTTCTGTGTGGATAACCAATTTTCCTGGCATCATTTATCAAACAATTCATTCTTCCTTCCTCAGTCTGCGGAGTCCACTCTTGTCACATGAATTTGCATCTCTTGACTTCCAGTGCCTTATTTGTGTGTCCCTGTCCTGTAGCCCATGGCCTCAATTACTGAAGCTTTATGAACCTTAATGTGTATCAGGGCAGGTCCTGAGCATGTTGGCTATTTCTGCTCCTTTGCTCTTCTATATAAATTTTTTTTTTAATTTTATTTATTTATTTGTCAGAGAGAGAGCGAGCGAGCACAGACAGGAAGACAGAGTGGCAGGCAGAGGCAGAGGGAGAAGCAGGCTCCCTGCCGAGCAAGGAGCCCAATGTGGGACTCGATCCCAGGACGCTGGGATCATGACCTGAGCCAATGGCAGCCGCTTAACCAACTGAGCCATCCAGGCGTCCCTTCTATATAAATTTTAGAATCAGCTTCTCAAGTTCTGGAAAACCCTACTGAAATTTTTATTGAGATGACATTGAATCTGTATAAGTCAGTCAATTTAGGGAGAATTGGCATCTTTACAAGTCAGACCATCTTCTTCATCTCATGGTATTTCTTCATTGGTTTATGTCTTCTTGGATGGATGTCTTTTATTAGTTCTACTTCTACTGAATATCTTTTGTCACGTGTATTGCTAGGTACCTCTCGTAGAAGTGACTTTTCTATTTCTCATGTATAGAATTACAGTTGAGGGACACCTGGTGGCTCAGCTGGTTAAGCGTCTGCCTTCGGCTCAGGTCATGATCCCAGGGTCCTGGGATTGAGTCCCACATCCGGCTCCCTGCTCAGCGGGGAGCCTGCTTCTCCCTCTGCTGCTCCCCCGATTGTGCTTTCTCTCTCTGTCTGACAAATCAGTCAATCAATCTGTCTGTCTTTAGAATTACAGTTGATTTTCATACTGATCTTTTCCAAGTGTCCTTGCTTCCTTAACTCATTTGGTAGATACTAGTGGATTTTCTTTGTCAGTATTATCATCTGTGAGTAATGGCATTTTACTTCTTCCTTACTCTTACACCTTTTATTTCCTTTTTGTTATCCTGTTAGGCTGACTAGGTCTTCAAATTCTAATTTGAATAGAAGTAGCAATGATGGGCATCCTTACCTTACTTTGATTTTGAAATGTTTTTAGCATTTTACCTTTTGAGTGTGTGTGCTGCAGGGTTTTGGTTTAGGGATTTATTTATTTATTTTTGGTCTTTTCCTGCTTTATTTTGGTTTGGATTTTGTGTAAGTTTTGGTTTGCTTGGTGGATACTCTTTATTGAATTAGAAAATTCCTTTCTATTCCTAGTCTGTCGCAAATACACATTATATTTTTGCAAAAGTTTGTTGGGTAAACTGAGTTGAATGTATTTTTTTCCTTTTTAATCTGTTAATATGGTGATTTAGTTTAATAATTTTTCTAAGGTTAAATAGTTTTTCTAAAGTTGAACTCATCTTGCTTTCTCGAAATAAACCCAATTTAGTTGCCTTAGTTGATTTCTAACATTAAACCAACCTCACATTCCTCAGATAAATCCAAATTGGTCATCATGTATCAGTTATTTTGGTTTTTTTTTTTTAAGATTTATTTATTTATTTTAGAGAGTGAGAGAGAGCATGAGCAGGAGGGGCAGAGGGAGAGAGAGAATCTCAAGCAGACTCCACGCTGAGTGTGGAGCCCAGCGTGGGGCTCCATTTCACAACCATGAGATCCCGACCTGAATGGAAACTTAAGAGTCAGACACTCAGCCAAGACTGTACTACCCAGACGCCCCATTGGGTTTTTTATAGACCAGTATTTTACTTAATATTTTTTTCATTTATGGTCATGAATGAGATTGACCTAATTTTCTGTTATTTTCTAATAGCTCTTTTTTCCATTATATTTATTTCAAGTATAGAAAAGTAACACGCATACTAAGAATACTTTTTTAAGAAATAAAGTAAGAATATATTATTTAAGATATATATAAATAATTAATAAAATTAAAATAAGAATTGTTTGGGTCACCAGGGTGACTCAGTCTTGATCCTCAGGGTCATGAGTTCCAGCCCCGTGTTAGGGTCTATGCTGGGCATGGAGCCTACTTTAAAAAAAAATTTTTTTTTGTCTGATAGTACTGCTGGTTTAGTAAATCATCAGGTTTCAGATAATAACCCTATTACATTGTATACTTTAAAGTTATGCTGTGTTATGTGTTAATTATATCAATAATGCTGGGTAAGAAGAAGGTAACACCCTGATTAAAATGCAGGTGTGTTTCCTAATAAAGGAGGGGTTTGGGGCACCATAGTAAGAAACAGAAAAAAAACCACAGAGATGAATTTATTAGATCCAGCGACAGATCATGCTTTTTTGGGACTCAAGACTCAGTTAGTTAGTTTTTTGTTTTTGTGGTTTTTTTTTTTTAAGATTTTATTTATTTATTTGTCAGAGAGAGTGAGCACAGGCAGAGGCAGAGGGAGAAGCAGACTCCCCGCTGAGCAAGGAGCCCAATGTGGGACTCGATCCCAGGATACCAGGATCATGACCCGAGCCAAAGGCAGCCGCTTAACCAACTGAGCCACCCAGGCGTCCCAGATAGTTAGGTTTTGATGAAGAGTTGAAGCTAGGAAGGATCTGAAGAGTACTAGACTATCTAAAGGGGGCGCGCCTACATGGAATTTAGTAGTAAGTAAAAAGACTGTGAGCAGACTCAACCAACATGAAGTCACAAATCTTATCTCTGAAAATGTGCTTATCCTTAATTTTTGCTTAGGATGCGCCATAAATTTGGTGTTTCCATTAATGATCTTTTTATCTCTCAGTTCAAATCAACATCAAATAAGAACGTATCTGTGGTAGGATGGATGGTAATGATGGCTGATGACCCAGAACACCCAGATCTCTTCTTGCTGACTGACTCTGAGAAAGGTGAATCATTAGAATATCTAGTGTTTAAGGTACTGCAAGTATATAACATTCAGTTGGTCCAAACATAGTTTCACTGGAATACTTGACCAGGAGCATGTTTATGTGGTTTTGTCTTTTGGGACATAATTCTGTCACGTAATGTGTAATAATAATATCAATATTTTTGGTATCAATATCTATTATAAGCATATTTTCTTTGCTGTGTGGGCATAAGCTTGCAATTAAAAGCCCAAGTAATCCTTAGGGAGCTCAGAACCAGGCAGAGAGTGGGGGGAAGGAGGGAACTGGGGAATGGGTTATCTTAAAATCTCAGACATTTGCTATATATATAGGTAGTACCCCTTCATCTGTACCCTGAAATAGTTTTTCTTAACTTCTGAATGTGGCAGAGGTTTTCCTCTGATTTTGTTCCATTATTTTTAATTAAGTTAATTGGCTATTTAACTCCTATCACTTTCCAAATAAGTAGAGTTAATAATACTTTGCTTACGATGTAGGGAGAGACTTAGGCATGGAATTATTGACTATTGACCAGAGGAATTTTTTAAGTGGATCAGAGAAGTTGGAGGGTGGGCCGTGTAGAATCACACCGTGTGCATCTCTAAGTGGAGGCCGCAGGCGGCGGTCAGAATGCATCCTGATGTGATTGCTGTTCTTCCTTCATAACAACTGCCAGCTGTTGATAAGTACCTCAAAGGAAGACAGACAGGAAACGCATTCATATCTGCCCAGAATCTTTCACTGCAGCAACTCACTACTGAAATGATAATTATTAACTATGCACCTATAATTTGACCTCTATTCAGAATGGTTTTTTTTAAGATTTATTTATTTATTCATTTGACAGACAGAGATCACAAGTAGGCAGAGAGGCAGACAGAGAGAGGGGAAAAGCAGGCTCCCTGCCGAGCAGAGAGCCCGACGCGGGGCTCGATCTTAGGACCCTGAGATCATGACCTGAGCCGAAGGCAGAGGCTTAACCCACTGAGCCACTCAGGCGCCCCCAGAATGTATTTCGTATCAACAGATACTCTGCTTTTAGAATATTAAAGCATTTTAAGTGAAAACTTAGGCAAATATGTTGTATATGGAAAAAAATAATAGTAGCAGAATGTCTCATTCTGAGATGTAATAGATTGACTTATGGAGCAAGAACTCCTTATTCAGCATTCTGATTTCAAAGTCCCTGCTCCACCCCCAAATCTCAAATGCATTATTCATAAAATTACATTTTAAGGAGATCATTTTCATTGGGCTTAGTTAACAAATTCTTTCTTTCGGTTTCCCTAGTGTGGCTTGATAGAAGTATTTCCAAGTAGCCAAGGTTTTTGTGCCATCTGTACTAATGGTCTTTCAGAGCGGGGGTGAGAAAGTAGATAAATGGCAGCCGTGGGCAGCTTTATTGTAGGTATGCCTTCAATTCAAATCGGTCTCATGTCCACGTCGGAGTTCAGCAAGTAAAACAGTATTATTTAACATTAAACATTTGGTGAAGAAACTCTTGCTTCTGAAAGTGAAAAAGTTCTCTTGAGTGTTCCAGTCTCAAAGGAAAGCTCCATCATACCTAAAGGAAGGTCAGGCTCTTGGGCCACTGAATGCAGTAAAAAAGGAGGGAGTAGAATTCGAAACGAATTGAGAAATAAAAACTTAGGTCAGTATAAAAGGGAATAAAGCTCAACTTGGGGCAGCCTTCAGTACGTGAATCCTTTCTTTTTCAGTTTATCACCTCAATACACACAAACGTCTAAGATTTATTATGTGTCAGTCTTGAATTAGCCAACGCAAGTTCTAAATATGCACAGCATGGATGAATTTCTGGTTTTCTAAAAGAGGAAAGTGACTTTTTAGATTTTCCCAGAAATCTGTGATAATTTCAGCAAACGTAACTAATACCTTAAAAGCATAATTGATGCTAGCTAATTAATCCTTAATCACATTATATACCTCTGTTTAAGTGTTAAGCTTGTTAAAGTGCTTTGCCTGTAAAAATTTAATTTGAACATATTCTGTACTCTCAGTCCCACATACAAATCTAGAGGAGCCAAACCGTTCTTTTTTTTTTTTTTCAAACCGTTCTTTTATTTCAGTATACTTTACTGCAAAGAACATTTAAGGAGACAAAAATGGTTCTCTTCAAATTCATAAACAGCAAAACGGTGACTTTCTGAATAACTGATAGCATGTGAACATAGCATAGAGAACTCTTCTTTTTATTTGTATTAGAAAATCAGGTGCTAGAGACAGAATTCTGAAAACTGAGAATTCTAGTCGTTTGATTTTGCTCTTTGATATCAGGCTGAATTATTATATGTCAAGATCCTTAAAATTTTGTCATTTTTCCCTTGTTTCTAATAACTTTAGGAAACTCATACAAGTTTCAAGCTGGCAACAGAATGAATGCGATGCTGTGGTTCAAGCATCTGAGTGCAGCTTGCCAGAGCAACAAGCAGCAGGTGAGCGGCGGCTCCCAGGCCTCAGGATGCTCATCCCTGGGGACCGTGTGTAAGAGAGTTCCAGGGGAAGTCATCAGACTAACTTGATGCATGAAGCGGGGAAATGATACTGTTTTTATTCTTTTTCTTATTGACAGCAGTCAGCAAGGTATGAAGTCCACGTTTTAGTGAGGAGATAGTGAGATAGTCAACAAAATAATGAACAAACAAAACTTCAAATGCTAAAACTATATAGAGAACAATATAAACTACCAAAGGAAAACAGAATTATGTGATACAGAGGGATAAGAGTAGACACAACTTAAATAAGGGTGAGCAGCAGAGCTCTCCCTGAAGACATTGACGTTGAGTGACAAGAAGGAACAGCCTTGTGAAGATCAGGGGAGCAGTCGTCTGGTGGGAGGCACAGAGAGTTCAAAGCTCCTGAGGCTGGAAGGAGCTTAAGGTGTTCAAAAGAGGCAAATGTAGCTCATGTCAGTAGAATATAGTGAGAGGCAAGAAAAAAATAGAGCCCCAGGGAGGTAAGACTTAGATGGCACTTTAATAAAAATTGTTCTGATTCATCTTTATTAATAACTTGATACGGCTTCTTGTGGTGGCAGCAAAACCCAGAACCATTTGGATTTGTTTTTATTTCACCAAAACAAAGATGATCTAATTCAGACACTTTTCAGCTGCAGAGGAGAAATGAAGCCATGGTGTTGTTTTCCCCAAACCCCAAATCTAAAGTTGAGCCATGAATTCGTAGAAAAGATGTGAAGTAAACATAACTACAGTTATGGAAATACATGTAGACCTTTTGTAGGCCAGTTTTTAGTTGGATATATTTGAAGACCATTGACTTCAGGTACTGAAATTCAAAAGTATACAATTAAGTGTTATCCGTGGCTGATTTTGATACTGGGATACACGACATATAAGGTTGTATCATCTGTTAAAAGTTTTTTCACCCTGTACTGTCAGGACCAAAGTTTTACCCCTTTTTTGATAAAGGAAGAAGCTAAGTCTCAGAAATGCTGAATGACATACACAGGGTCAGACAATCAAATACCTTTTATCTTTTAGGCCCATTCTTTTTAAATGTTATTAGAATAGGCTTTGTTCTCTCAGAATTTTTATTTCATAAATATATATATATACACATATGAATGAAAGACTGCTAGCAGCATTGGTATCATTTTTAGTACCCTCCATTAAGGACATGAAATGCCATAGAACAAAGTCTGCTTTTGTCAAGTTAGGGTCTGGGACAGAATGAAAGAAACAGACCTTCTTTTGCCTAGACTGAGCTTATGTGCAACTCAGCTTACACTTAAAGTGTTAGTATTAAGTACACTTAAAGTGCGCTTAAAGTATTAAGCGTCATTTTTTTTTAATCTCAGATTTCAAGATTAATCTAGACACCAACCTAAAGGTTCAGTTTCTTTCACTATATTAGCAGACCTTCCAGCTGAACAAGTATAAGTGGGTTTTTATTTGTTTGGTTGTCCGTGTACTTGGGAGAAGCGGAGTAGTAACAAATATATAAATAGAAGCTGTGAAATATGAAAATTTTTGGTAGAAGACTCTGATTCACTCAAGTACAATACCTTAAGTCACATTCAAGGAACTTAGGAGGAAATGAACTTATACTCTACTTAAACATGGGTTTCTTACAACCAGACCTGAGAATTTATACTTTAAGTACTTGAGCATTTGTACTGCACTTGATTTATGATTCAGTTATGATTGTGTATTACAGAAGGTGACACGTATAAAAGATTCCCCCCTCTTTTCCTTGAATATCCTAGGTTTTCAGAAAAAGATTACTGACGTGATAGCTGTTTTAGAGGACAGAGAGATGACCACTGAAGTGGGAGTCTCTCTCCCACTACAGGTTTAGAAAACAGTAAGGGTTAAGAGTGTTTTTAACATGGTGAAACCCTCTTTAGTCCTTGACTAGAGGACTCGTCAGCTGATTTTCAAAAACGAAATATATTCATATTTCAAAGATTTATTGTGGGATTTCTGTTCACTACAATGTGGACTTCATGTCTTATTGTTGTTTTCTGTAAGGAATTGAATTAAACCCGGTCAAGTCTGTAAGCCTCACACTGTAACCTGGTGATCTTTCAGGGTCACCAAGTGTCAGATCAGAATTTATCTAGCGATGAGTTTTATTCTTTCATACTTAATTTCATGATGATTTCACAAAGAAATTTTTAGTAATGTTCATTATAAAATTATCCATGCTGGATTTTAAAATGTGCATGTAGGAATTCCTGGTAATACAGATAATGAGAAAACAGGTGATACGCACATTTGTCACAGAGTGTCACCCTGACGAGAGCCTTGCTTCTTTTCTTGTTCGTTTGCTCACTCAGCGGACATCTGCTGAGCGCCCTGTGGTAGACAAGAAAGATACTGTCTCCACCCTTTCTTCCGTTCCAATTTCAGTTTTCTGGAAAGAGAATATTAACTCAGTGATTTTCTCAAAAATGTTCTAGCATATTTTATTCATTATTCATAAATGATTGCAATACCCTCTGTCATTCCTTTTTTTAAAAAGTTATCTGGGATTAAAATAACGAAAGATAAGAAATAGTACTTTGAAAAGCACCTTTTAAATACTATCAGTTTTGTACCACTTATATTTTTAAGGTTCCTACAAACCTGATGACTTTTGAGTAAAAGCCTAAGAAAGAAGCGAGGTGAACTATTGCCCCTAAGTGAGAGCAAGTTGCTGATGAAAGCGCCAGCTATAAGCCAGCTCTGCGCCTGGAGGAGCCCAGAGGCTGCGTCTCAGCCTTTGGAGTTCTGAACCAAAAAAGCACTAATTTCAGGGAATGAAGTGAGATATTCCCAGAGAACAAATTGGAGTTCTAAAACAAACTGCCATGGACCACGCTTCTTTTCTCTGAACTGACCTGCGGAAACCACTGCCTTAAAAGAATGAAAGGAAAACCAACATGAAACACCAAATAGTGTGTGTGAATCTTCTGGCGGTGCTGTGCTTGGAATAGATCGTAGCTAATTTGCATTTCTTTTAACTTTGTACTAATTTTAGAGGGGGGAATCGCCTTTTTTTTAGGTACACTTTAAAAAGGAAAAACATTTCTTATGGGTTATATGAGGGGCTGGTGTTGAACGGAGGTATGAAGATGCTCTGCCCGAGCGGAGTGGGGTGCTCCCAGCCTCCTGACCTGGGGTTGGGGGGCGCCCTCTGCTCCCAGTCGTCTGTGGCCTCCCTGGCTCTCCCACAGCTAGAGTTTCAGAATTAGACACATTCATAATATGAGTTGTTGGGGTTCGTTTGGGATTGAGGGCGGGGGTTGTTTGGAATGAGGGGAGGTTTTTTTTAAACACTATACTTTGGAAATTTAGTACTGTATGGGGAACATCATTTCCTACAGGAGGCATCAAGGCTGAATGTTCCTAGTCCAGACACTTTTCAAGTGGGCTCCAGAAAACATGGTTGTTTTTAACTGGGTTTAAAACTTAGCCTTCTATATGAATTCATTGTTGGACTACAGATCTGCTTAGGAAAGAACCATAATCCCAGTCTAAACTTCTCTGGGATTTTACAGTAATTACATTTTTTTCAAGTTAATTGAATTATCCCTTCTACCAGTCACTGGTGATTTTTGTCGTCAAGATGATATACTGATCTTTCATCAGGATATTTTCTTTTACAGTGTTTAATGTACACAATGCCAGTTTTTTTTATTACTCATTTTCATTATTTTTGTTAAATATGAGATTCAGGATCACATTTGTTTAAAAGAGCGTCCATATATGTATTGTGTATGTATTTTATTAAAAGGCATACAAAATAATTTTAAAAGGGAAGAAGGTGAAAGATGGAGATTCTGGGAATCTTAAGTATCAAAACTTTCCTTCCTATATGTAACTTTCCTTTATTACAAAACACTTTTCTAAAAACATACTATAGGTCCCAGCCGGGAAACCATATTTTGTCAGTAGTTGCCCAGGCTGTTTGGGGAGAGCTCTTCCATGCAACAGTGTGTTTGATTTCTGGGATAAATGTTGAATTGCAGAAAGAAAGAAAGAAAAAAAAAGTTTCAAGGTGAACTGCCTTCAAGTTTTAACAAAAATGGCACTTGAACAAAAACGACATGTTAGATGTTAGAAACTCATGGGGCATCCTATATTTTAGCAGTGGCCCAGAATAAGAAATGCTTTTTTGACTGATCTCTTCCAATAAACTTGTAATACTTCAGGCCTCACGTAAAATTTCTCACATTTGCATTCCTAAAGAATTTCATGCTTTTTTAAAAAAAATCATCTTGAGGCCATGAAGCTTAAATATTAAATAGAAAATATTGCTCACAGAATAATTAGCTAAGAGTCTATCCAAAGGAAAGTAGAAGAGCTTTTGGAAAGGATGTTAAGAGTTCAGATATTTTTCTCATAGAACACAGTTAGAAATTACCATTATTTCAGGTTTTGTGGACAGTGACATGGGCTGGAGAGGGCAGAATATTGCCTATGCTAAGTGATTATTCAATTAATGATCTCCCAAGCTTAACCCACGTTGGGTACATAGACACCACCTGCATCGCCAGCAGTATTACTCTATAGACCTTGCACATCTTTCTTTCATTTTACATTTTTTAAATTCCTTAATTTGTGTATTTCTCTTCAGAATTAAGTGTTTTTAACAGTGTATGTGCTTTTTAAAAATACTGTGGATAAGAACCCTGTGGATTTTTTATGATTGTTTTGTTTGTCATAAATAAGCTACTAGATACATTTAACCATATTTGGTTTAACCATCTTTGAGGAGATTTGCAACTGGAAGTCAGAGCCTGACATCACACCATGCCAAAGAGAGAGCTAAACTGGAAGGTGTGTTTGATGTTTCAGCTCTAACATTAAGGGATACGTGCACAGGGAAAGAATAGTGTTCAGATTTGGTGAATAGTCCCCGTATAGAATCGTGGCCTCCAACTGAGCAAAACTCTTAATTGTGCACTAAAAGTAGACATTGTTCTTCTCTCTTCAAATCTGTGTATTCAAAAGATTAGATAGTGCTTTTGAAGATTATTTTAGCATTTGAAACAAATGGAAACCAGTGTTAACATGAATTGAAATAGCTTAGGTGAATTTTTGGTCTATAATTCACCAAATGACATAATAATTCAAGCAAAGAAAATAGGTCACCAAAATTAAATATTTAGGTAGTTTATTAGTAGGAAGATGAAATTTTTTTCCTCTTATTAAGCTTATGTTTAATAAATTAGTAAATTAGTGACTCAAAAGCTTGAAATTTCTATCATATTAAGCTCATTTGTTTCTCTCCTAGCCAACTCGTTAGAAATTCCATTATAATTTAAATTTAAGCTAATTTATGAAAAGCATAAATATTGGCATACAGTCTGGTGTAGTAGTATATAATACTAGCCAGAATACAGTTTGAGGCACATCTCATTTTTTCCACAGTTTATCTGACCATGAAAGCTTATTTTTCACAACTATACAACTATACAAACTATAGTTATATAGTTTACACAACTATAAAAACAATAATGACCTTCAGAGTACTAGTTTTGGTTTCGTGCCCCCTCTGTGTTTGGACTTTGCTTTATTTTTTTCAGAGGTATTATTTTTACTATGATCTCCAGACTATAAGCTTTGAAAGAGAATTGATCAAACACACCTTCTATAACGTTTTCTTCACTATGTAAATATTATTTGTATAAATATAGCAAAAAGGGATCCAAACAATATATATTCTTTTCCTCCCTGGGTATGTGCTGCAAGGACAATTATTTTTCTGTGTAGAAAACGCCATACAACTGTCACTACCTTTTGTGCTGACTGTCTTGGTATTGGGTCTTTCCATATGTCAAGAGTTAGGGTATTCTTCGCTCCCAAGTTTTTGTAAGTGGCTTGATTTCTCTTCTAGATGACTTCTAGAAGAGCCCAGGGAGCACTGCTATTATAGTGGGGGAATGGTTGCTGACTGTGGTGTACACAGCCCACGGATTAGTTGAACTGTGGACCCCGGGATTACTAGAATTTACCTGGCCCCCTGAGTTGAGCAGTCTTCCGAGCTTAAACCCGTGAGCTGTATACCTTTCCTACTGAAAACACCTTCCTAAAACTATACGGCATTAATTGGAAATCCATAATAATAATAGTAGACTTCATCCATTAACTTTTTAGAAGAATATATCCACTATTGATTTCCTTTTTGTTTTCTGAGGCACATTCCTTTCCACCCATTCTTAAACCACCATATTACCACCTTCTGCCAACAAGGGGGAGCAGTGTTGATTCACAGAGATAATCTCTAATAAAAGAACTCCTCTGCTTCAGAGGCTTTTGAAATCCTTGGATCCCTTTTTGAAAGTGAAGATGAGCTTGCCCGGGCCCCGGTGGAACGTGGAACTGCTTTTGCACGAGCAGACGATACAGAGCACGTGGTGAGGCTTGCCTAGCCTTTTTGGTGACTTTCTAGGGCTTGCTTTCATTTTCTCTCTCCTTTTATACTACTTTTTCAAACATAGTAAATTTATGATTTTACAGCCAGATTGGTATTCTGTTTTTTCTAAGCTTTAAGATACAAACATTGTTATTTAATCACGTTGATGAGCATTATTTTCAACGTGAAGTCAGCCTTTTCAAAATGATCTAAGTCCTTTTTGGTCTTGCTCCTCTAAAAATGGCTTGTAATTAAAGTGACTTTTTTTCCCCCATTTAGAGGATTCTGATGAAAGATCTGTACATGCAAACTCTTAAAAGTTGTTGAAAGCAATTTCATTACACCAGTATCTCGAGCTGTAGTGTGGGGAAAATTTGGTTAGTGCCTTAACAATTTGAAGACCAATTTTAGGGCATCGAGTATGACGGTAATCATTTGCCCTCTTAACTCCTTTTATTTCAGGAGTGTGTACTATCCCTCTCTCCACCAGCTTACTCTTTGTCCCAGCAAGTGTAAGAGAGTCTGTAGAGATGCCTCTAGGTCGTTCCCGAAGCCCTCCCAGTTCATGAGTCTTTTCAGACAAGCTCCCTCCCTGCTCCTCTCCTCATGAAAAACCCACCAAATCAACCTTTAGATGAGCACTTCTAAGAACAGCTTTGAAGAGCGTCCATCCAGCTGAGTTTGTTTTTATGTTGTGTTGGTGGTGGTGGTTTTTGAGCATCGACTTAATTATAAGGCCTTTTAGAAAATCCCTAAAAGAATACATTACAGCCAGAAAGATTTGTTTGGGGTCTTATTAAAGCTACTGAAGTCTTGTCATGAGATACGACCAAAAATGAAGTTGAAATTGGTTCATTCTTAAATTTAAATAAGACTCAGAACAAACAGGCAGTCACTTAACCTACCAGATATTGTTTCTTTAGGAATACTATGGCAGGAACATGAAAACAATTCCAATTTATAAATTTAAAGGGAAGCTAAGAGACTACACTAGCTCTCTCAGTCAAAACAAAACTTGGAAGCATTTTGCTTCTCTGAAACTCTTAAAAGATCTGAAGCTACTGTTCAGCTGAGTCAAAATGATACTTTCACATTTTTTAAAGGGCCAGTATGTTCTGGAATAGGGAAGTAGACATAGTCTTTAAAGCCAAATGAAGGGTTGACTGATCCTTGAGGGTTAGTAGTAGGAGTTAAATTTTGCTTCTAGCATTTGGCCTGTGAAGTGTTGATGGAATTAAAGGAACGGAACGTATAGTTAGAGTGCTTTGAAAGGATTGAAGTTTTTTTTAATAGACCAGCTGAAAATTTTAATATTTTTTTTAGACCAGCTGAAAATTTCATACATATTACATGCGCTTTAGATATCCGTTAACAAATATTCCATTTCCTCTAAAGATGCTATCACCTATTAGGACTATTCACAGATATAGTCCAATAATCATTGACTTGTCAGGCCTGACACAGTAGCTGATTATAAGTCACCAGACTCTCAAGAGTTTCAGCATCTTAATTGTTGACAAATGTACTGTTTTTACAACCCACTGAAGCGTGTATGTGTGGGGAGGGGGTGGGGAACTCGTTCACAGTGTAATCTAAAGGAGATAAAATCTGTGGGGGTAAATATCTGGTGATGATGATGATGATATACAGGAAAACACAAGCCATTTTTATTCTTCTTTATCCCAGTTAACTTGAGGTACTCTAATGATGAAGCGCTCGATTGCACTATGACCTCCCTGAGCGATGTGCAGCTTGGTTCCTCTCTCACTTTTTGTTTCTCCTTAATACGCAAATGTGAGTGTGAGATCTTCAGTGTGTTTGCATACGCTAACTTAAAATGAATTTAAGTACAGTTTTCTGAAATATTTCTATTGAAATAAATTACTTAAAAATAGATTGTGTGGGGGTGATTTGTTGCCATATTTACATTTCTGTCATTAACTTCTAAAGTGCATTTTATCATTAAGTTTTAAATAAGTGCTCTAACTTGATCTTTTTCTCATTCTAAACTAGTTGGTAAGGGTTTTCTTGGTACAGAAAGCTGCTGTCTGGGTACACTTGAGTTGTTCTTCCCTGTCCTGGAATGAGGATGCGCTCTGGCGTGCTGACGGGTGGGGTCGGGAGGAATAGGGGCCACAGGTCCGGTACTTCAAACTTCATCTTCCCACTCCCAGGTATATGATGTGGTAGGAGCGGTCCCCAAAGGGCCTTCTTTGCTAGTACGCACCGTATCTCATGGTTTCTCAGAAATACAGAAATAGCTCTCTGGAGTCTCCTCCCATAAGGCACTGGCTGAGGTGTTGGCTGTGCCCTAAGAATTCCTCAGGAGCTTGCCTCTAAGAACTAGTTTTCAACAGTTTCCTCACCTAACGGCCTTTGAAAATTTTCAGTGTCCCTGAATTGGAACCAAAAGAGTGACAATTCTCCAAAGAGGCAAATCTGTCTTTACTACTTCACACAACACCGCCTCTGTCTGGCAGGAGCTTTCCGTATGTGCACGCTCGGTTTCTGGGTTCCCTTTTCTGCTTCATCAGTTGTTGGTCTTTGAGCCAGGACAAGCGTACTTGTATCTCAGAGATACTGTATTTTTTACAAACTAAGGTTTGTGGCTACCCTGCTTCGCACAAGTCCGTCGGCGCCATTTTTCCGACAGTACTCCCTCACTTTGTGTGTCTGTCACATTTCGGTAATTCAGTATTTCAGATTTTTTTCATTACTATTATGTTTGTCCTAGTGATCTATGATCAGTGATCTACTACTGTAATTGTTGGAGGGCGCCACAAGCCACGCCCGTTTATAAGACCAGTTCAGCAAATGTTGTGTGTGTTCTGACCACTCCACCAACTGGCCATTCCTCCCATCTCTCCCTGTCCCTGAGACACAAATAAGGAAATTAAACCAATTAATAACCCTGCAGTGGCCTTTCTGTGTTCAAGTGAAGGGAAGAGCTTTAGGTCTCTCACTCTCAATTAAACGCTAGAAATGAGCTTAGTCAAAGTCAAGATAGGGGGCGCCTGGGTGGCTCAGTGGGTTAAAGCCTCTGCTTTCGGCTCAGGTCATGATCCCGGGGTCCTGGGATCCAGCCCCGCATCGGGCTCTCTGCTCAGCGGGGAACCTGCTTCCTCCTTTCTCTGCCTACTTGTGATTTCTGTCTGTCAAAAAGTCAAGATAGGCTAAAAGGTAGATCTCTTGTACCAAACAGTTGGCCAAGTTGTGAATACAAAAGGAAAGTTCTTGAAGGAAATTAGAAGTGCTACTTCAATGAATGAACAAATGACAAAAAAGCAGAACAGCCTTAGGGCTAAGACGGAGAAAGTTTTAATAGTGTGGAGAGAAGATAAAACAATCTCAACATTCTCTTAAACCATAGCCTCTTCAGGAGCAAGACCGGAACCCCAGAAGAAAAGTTGGATGCTAGCAGAGGTTTATTTATGAGGTTTAAGGAAAGAAGCTGTCTCTATAACACAGAAGTGCAGGGTGAGGCAGCAAGTTATCCAGAAGATCGAGCTAAGACCTAATGGAGATGAAGCCTTATATTGGAAGAGAGTGTCATCTGGGAATTCAATAGCTAGAGGAGTCAATGCCTGACTTCAGAGGAAAGCTGGCTCTCTGGCCGGGTGCCCATGCAGCTGGGACAAAACCTGGATGACAGCACCTCTGTTTACAACGTGGTTTACTGGATATTTTAAGCCCACTGTTGAGACCTACTACTCAGGGAAAAAAAAAAATCCATATGTAACTGCTCACTGACCATGTACCTGCTCACCCACGAGCTCTGATGGAGAAGGACAGCAAGGTTCGTGCTGCTTTCGTGCCTGCTGATACCACACTCATTCTGCAGTTGTGGATCAAGGAGTAGTTCTGGTTTCTAAGTCTTATTTAAAAAAAAAAAATTGTGGGGCACCTGGCTGGTTCAGTCAATGGCGTGTGCGACTCTTGATCTCGGGGTTGTGAGTCTGAACCCCACATTGAGTACAGAGATTATTACTTAAAACCTTTTTTAAAAACAAAAAAGAAATCGATTTCTTAAAGCTACAGCAGACGCAGATAGTGATTCTTCAGACGGATCTGGGCAAGGTAAATTGAAAACCTGGAAGGGATTCACCATTCTAGATGTCATTGAGAATACTCAGGATTCATGGGAAGAAGTCCAAATACCAACATGAACAGGGGTTTGGAAGAAGTTGATTCTGCCCTCTCAGATGACTTTGAGGGGTTTGGGCCTTTTGTGGAGGAGGTAACTGCTGAGCTAATGGAAATAGCAAAAGAACCAGAAGTGAAGAGAATGGTTTCTTAAGGTGGAATCTAGTCCTGGTTAAAATGCCATGACGATTATTGAAATGACTACAAAGGATTTAAAATCTGACATAAACTTAGTGACAAAGCAATGGCAGGATTTGAGAGGATTGACTCTAATTTTGAAAGAAGTTCTCTTACGGGGAAATGCTGTCAAACAGCATTGCATGCTGCAGAGCAGTTGTCTTGAGAGGGTCCACTGATGTGGCAGATTTTATTGTCTATTTTAGGAAATTGCCAGGGTTGTCCCAGCCTTCAGGAACCACCACCCTGGTCAGTCCTCAACATTGAGGCAAAACCCTCCACCAGCAAAAACAAACAAACAAACAAACAAACAAAAAAAAAACTCACTGAAAGCTCAGATGATGGTTAGCATATTTTAGCAATGGAGTATTCTTTAGTTAAGGTTTGTACATTGGTTTTTTAGACATAAAGCTGTTGCACAATTAACATACTACAGCACCATATAAACAATTTTTATATGCACTGGGAAACCAAAAAAGTCATTTGACTCACTTTATTGCAGGATTCTGGAATCAAACCCACAGTATCTCCAAGGTAAGCCTATAACCATCTTGTTCTCCAAATTTGCCTTAGCTGTCCTAACTCCTCCTCTATGAATTCTAGGATCATTGTGTCAAGGTCAGTGAAAACACTGTTGGTATTCTTCCTAGAATTGCTTTGAATTTATAGAATTAATTTGAGAATTAATGGTTTTTAAACATTCCCCTTATGAAATAGCTCAGCATTCATTTTTAAGACTTACATCCTTTGCCTTATTGGACTCCCCTATCTTGTTCTGATGGTTTGTCCAGTATGATCCTTTTGCCATATGAACTGTAAATAAGGTGACAGATTGGGAGAAAATTTTTGGAGCTTATAAAACAAGGGATTCATACCAAGACCATGCAAGGAATTTTTGCAAGTTGGTGAGAAAATGAGTTCTGTAGAAAAATGTGCTAAAGGATGTGAATAGTTTATAGAAGGAAGCCCGTGTGGCTAATCTGTGAGAAGATGTTCAACCTCACTGGTAGAGAAATGCAAAGTAAATCACCAGGGAGGTATTGCGTATATTTGTCAAACTGGTGAAAAATAGGTAGTACCAGTTATGGTGAGGTATGTGGGTAAAAGTATAAGCTGGTAGGAACCATGTCAGACACATTCTGGACAATATTAGGGAGCTTGTATTTGTATATAGAGCACTCCAACACTGCGTGACCTTGAGCAAGCGACTCAACCTTCTCGCTCAAGTTCGTCACGTGTGAAATGTACACAGCAGCAGAACCCACTCGCCGAGTTGTGAGGCTAAGCACCATAGGCCCTTAGAGCAGGACTCCCTGGCCCGTAGGCAGCACGGGCAGTGTTAGAGTTGGGGTCCCTGTCACACAGTCTGCTCTTCAAGTCAGGTGCAGGGAGGAGGATTAGGGAGAAAGGGGACGTTTTAAATAGAAGAGAGAGAGGTCTTCGCTTAGTTGAGTCCTAGTGAACTAAGAAATAACTTGTAAACCCGAAATCAAGTAAATAAGCCAGGTGTATTCATCATAGGCAGACTGGCAAGTAGAGAAAAACAAGAAAAGCCACCCATGAAAGAACCCCTGATTATTACTGTTGATTATGAAGACCAGGAAGTATGTCACCCACGTCAGTGCCTATTTAAAACGGTAACAAAATTTAATTTAAAACGATGACTTCTGAATACCGCCCCAGACTGGTTAAGTCAGAATCTGTGGTGGGTGCCTGGTGCATGCTGAAGCTTGAACTCAGTGTGGGTTCCTTTGCCCACGTCCCAGGCTCTGCAAGAAGTAACAGTTGTTGAATCTGCTGTGTTTTTCCCTAATTGTCAGAGTCAGGGTTTTTGTCCCGGTTAGATTCAGAAACTTAGCATCTATATATTAAGCTGTTGTAGAAAAAAGAAAAGCAAGTTGCTGGTTTTTGTTTGTTTGTTTAAAGCTTTTATTTATTTATTTGACAGAGGGAGACAGAGATCCCAAGTAGGCAGAGAGGCAGGCAGAGAGAGAGGGGGAAGCAGGCTCCCCGCTGAGCAGAGAGCCCGATGCAGGGCTTGATCCCAGGACCCTGGGATCATGACCTGAGCTGAAAGCAGAGGCTTTAACCCACTGAGCCACCCAGGCGCCCCCAAGTTGCTGTTTTTATTGGCAGGAATTGTTCTGAGATTTTAATATGAAAGCAGGACCCTCTGCTATTATTTGTGACAGAAAAACCTGGAGATTCACTGTGAATCCTTGGATGGACGTCCGCCAACCAGTAAGTCCTGGAGCAGCCATGTTTCATGATCTCATACGACCTAAATCATTACCAAGTCTTAAACCAAACATGCGGTTAGAATTTCTATTTCAAGATAGGTAAGTGGCTGTATTTTGAGTGTGATCGTATCTCACTGGGTGCTGGGAATAGACGACCTAGAAACAGTCCAGAATGTGGCCTGGTGTGATCTGCGTGGAGACCTTTGATTCTAGCCTAACTTGCTATGATACAGCTAATGAAGTTCTAGGGCTCTTCGCAGATCAAGGCAACTTACTGCACTTGAGTTACAGAAATAGAGTGATTCCTTAGTTTCACTAAATTAAAACTGATACCCCTCTTCCCACTCATTTCCAGTTTCATGGTTTTCTGTCTTTAAGAGGCTTATTTTCTGTTTTCATATTGGTTAAGTAGTCCATGGTTGCCCTTTGTTCTCTGAGCCAACAGGGGCCAGGAGGGCCTTCTCCGCTAAAGGGATTTTCATAGAGACCCTTCCTGTTCCTGATGGGGATTTGAGGCTGGCTGTCGCAGTTTAAGCTTATTTTATCTGCTTCATCTATCTGAACTCATGGAAAAGGGGAAAGGACAGTTAACAGAACATATCAAATGTTGAGTGTTTCATAACATAGTGAGCTGTGTGTTTTGAAGCCATAAAAGAGACTTTCAAGTAACCTACAGTATTTAGAAACCATTGATACATACTTGTTGCCAAAGGAGGTAATGAGCTTTCCAGCCTCACTTAAGCCCTAGGAGTGGATGAGGAGCCTGGGTGGCTCAGCCATTTAAGCGTCTGACTCTTGGTTTTGGCTCAAGACATGATCTCAGGGTTATGAGCTCAGGGCCCACGTTGGGCTCCAGGCCGGGTGTGAAACCTGCTTAGGATTCTCTCCTACCCACCCCCTCCGCTTGCAGGTGCACTCATGCTGTCTCTGTCTGTCTCTCTCTCTCTCAATAAACAAATCCTAGAGTGGAATATCCCCAACAGCGTCTAACCCAAATCATCTCTCCTCCCTTATGCTTCTGTTTTTACAGTTTAACCCATC
The DNA here is from genome assembly GCA_004024625.1 of Mellivora capensis. Lineage (NCBI taxonomy): Eukaryota > Metazoa > Chordata > Mammalia > Carnivora > Mustelidae > Mellivora > Mellivora capensis. The sequence continues at coordinate 41,246 of PISX010009755.1, read as the reverse complement.
ATGTTAGGTTTGGGGTTTTTGTTCTTCATTTTATTTCACTGTATGAATCTCACTTTTGTATTTCTATGTAATCATTTATAGTATAATTTTCTCCCTTCATATTTATTTAGATCAGTGGTTCTCAACCTTGGCTACAATTTAGAACCATCCAGGGAGCTTTTAAAAATCCCAAAGCCCAGGCTGCACACCAGACCAACTCGTAAATAAGAATTGGTGGGGGGGCGGGGCGGGGGGATATGATCTATTCATTAATAATTTTTTAAAGCTCCCCAGATAACAAGAATGGGTAGCCAGGCTTGGAAACCAGCATTTAAGTTGTTGGTCTCTAAACGTTCCAGAGACTTTATTTAGAACAGTAGCTTTCAAGCTTTACAGGGCACCAGAATGCCCTGGAGGGCTTGTTAAGACAGATTTCAGGGTCCTGCTCCCCAAGTTTCTGCATTAGCAGGTGCAGGGGAAGGCCTAACAATGCACCTTTCTAACAAGGTCCCAGGCAGTGCCGACGCTGGGTCACACAGTCCACTTGGGGAACCATTGGAACCTAGAAACTGGGCTAGAAGGGAGCACTGGAGTGTCAGTACTAGACTAAGCGCGCAGCTCCATCTCTGAGTGTGAGACGCCATCCAGAGCACGGCCGGCAGCATGGGGTGGGCGGGACCCAAGGGGGAAGATACCGCCCCCCACTCGGGGGAAGTTTTGGGATTTTGCCAAAGAGGCAGAGTGCGTGACTGAGCAGCAGCCAGGTCCCCAGCTGCTGTGGAGCCGGGAGGTGAAGCTGAGGAAAAACCTTCACCTTTATCAGATCTCGGGAAGGTCAGGTCCTCCTGCTCCTCGGGGCTGGTTTCTGTAAGAGTGAATCGGTGACTCTTTCAGCTGTTGGCACAGTGCATTTATTCTCAAAGGAATTATTTCAGAACATCCATGATCACCTTTTGCCCTCTAACGACAACAAAATAGCCTGAAGCAACAGGGGAAAAAATTATTTTGCATTTGCCTTGGGCAGGGCCATTCACTCCAGACCCCTGCAGACCCCTTCCATTCCTATAGTCCCAAGACCGATTTTCTCCATTCATTTTTTTATGGACCTAGGTGTTGTAATGTGATCCCTGGAACTAGGCTCCCACTTTATGACCAAGAGAGAAGCTGGCCAGAAAGCAAAGCTGTCCTCAAAGAGAAGGGAAGATGGAAAGGACCTAGATCCTTAATGATTTCCTTGAGCTGCTGAATTAATCCAAGCCTACGAGAGCCTGACTTTTAGACTCCTGTATAGTAATAATCTTTTTTTAAGAGAAAAAAGGAAGTGAAAGAAAACGGAAATAAAGGAGAAAAGGGAGAGAAGAGAAAGAAGGAATAGGAAGAGGAGGAAAAACGGAGAAAAAAAGGGAAAAAAGGCAGGCCACCTCTAAGACTTTTACCTGTGCTAAGGAATGATGTAGCTGGAAAAAAAAAATACTAGAGAACTGTCTCACGATTTCTGCTTGTGTTCCCCATCTATTAGATTTTTAGAAGTGCAACCAGGTGGTATTCACGATCTCAAAACAGGGGAGAAAAACACCTATTCCTTGTGGGTTTTTTTACTCAAGTAGGGAGGAAATGCAACCTCCGCAGGCAGCAAGGACATAAGCCCCAAACTGGGGACGGGTGCCCTGGGAAGCCCACCGAGCCCAGGCCAGGCTGTGCCTCCCATGACTGCAGGGCCCCATGCCGCCTCCACCCCAGTGCCCACTCCGCAGCCCTCCTGCTCCAAAGGAATGTCCTGTTCCTTTCCTCAGGGAAAGTGAGCCCACGGGGAGGTGCACACAAGGCCGGCCTCCTCCTCCCGGGCTCCGCTTGTGTCCCTGGGCATTCCCCCTGCTCCCTCTGGGCCCTCTTTTCCCTTTGCTAGCAACAGCACCAGCTTCTACCGAGATGCCGAATCCTCAAACTGCTGAAGCCAGATTGTTTCCCTCATTGCTTTTGTTTTGATGTGTCTTAAAATAATTAGGCTTTTACTCTCAAATATTTCCATTCCCTGCTGCTGGCTAATGAGGCCTCTGTCACACAGCCCCTGGGCGAGGCGTGCTACTATGGTAGCCAGTAAACAGTGGCTAAACAAAGCCCAGGGCTTGCTCACGACGTGTTCTCTCTTGTACTTGTCTTTCTTCCATCTGTCCTGAGCTATGTACTTGCTGTCAAAAAATGTAACCTGGGGCACTTCCGTGCAGAGTTTTAAGGAAAGCAGCTCCTTGAATCTTTACCGATGGCTTTCTTGAGACATCTTAATTATCCATTTATTGGTCTTTCTTTATTCTTGGAAAGGGTGTACTTGTGAATGTCCAACAAAAAGCAGAAGGCGCTAAACTCATGCTGTGTGCCAGATGCCAGGGCATCAGAGGCTGCCTCTGAGCAAGGTTCCCCCAAGTCAGGGTGGGAATCGGGAATGACCACGGGCCCGGCGAGCCGCCACCTGCACGAGGCCAGCAGCTGAGGTCAGACTCGGGAGGTCACTGGGAAGAAGGGACCCATTTCCGTGTCTGGGGACGGCGACCGGCCCGTCACCAAGTCCCTGCACTGCGAACCCAAACCTTCCCCAGGCCAAGGGGACTAAGCAGCAGTCTTCCTGCCGGCCTCTTCTCTGGTGCTTCCCTCTGTGTCCTCATGGCGCCCCCGCAGACACCAGCCAAGTCCCGGATGTCGTTCACAGACACTGCACAGTGGGATTCAGCCTCTCATCGTTGACGACGTGGTTATGATCTTAGATGCAAGACTTCATTTATTCCTTGTAACCCAGGAAGGGAGGGATACTTCTGCCCAGATCACAGCAGGAGGTGCCAGACGTTAAGGAATTTGTGGAGCCAGGACTCAAACTCTGAGGGGTCTGGTTCTCAGCCCTGCTGGTGGCACAGACACGCGGCAGATAATGTGATCTATGACGTGACTCAAAGAAAGAACAACCCAGCAGCTTCCTGTTTTAATTATCCTTGCTAATAACAGTTCCTGAAGAAACTCGTGTGGTGTCAACACACAGACGTAACTTTTTTCTCTTAGGGCCTGAGCCTCCCTGTGGGCCTTGCACTGTGGGTCCCTGGAGTTTTGCAACCGCACTGGACGCAGGACGGAGAAGTTCGCGCCGATAATCCTGAATCGCTTGAATGCCACATGTGCGTATGAGACCAGGGAAGCTCTGCTTATTCGGAGGGGGCCCTGCACTATGACAGGGGGCGTCAGGGGAGGTCGGGAGGAATGGGCAAGACCTACCTGTGGGTAGGATTTAGGGCAGAGAAGAACTGAAAGCAAGAACTGGAAGTACACAGCTGAGGCTGGGAAGAGTTCACGCCGCCAAGTGCCAGGACGTAAAAGTGGGCACGGGTTAGACCCAAGCTGCTGAGGGCTTTACCTGCTGGGATGAGGAGTTGGACAGTGCTGGGAGAATAAGCAGGAAGGAGTTGGGCTCCAAGAGTGGGACAAAGAGGGTCTGTCCCCAAGTGGGTGCACAGGGGGGAAAAAAAAAAAAAAGAATGCAAAGCATTTTGAAGGAAGCATCCCCCCACCCCACCCGGCCCCATGCCCCACGGTCCCTGCACTATGCCAACCAGGACAGCCAGTAATGAAGAGTCCCTGAGCTGTTGGCAGGCGACGTTGGACCTCGAGAACCACACTATGTTCTTTCTGGAGCCAACATGGGACCTTCACTCCCAGGAGCCTCCCTGCTCAAATGCCCTTTCCCTTGACTCCTTCTGTCTGACTGTGCTTAACCTCCCAAGCCCTTAAATCAGCACAAGACAGTTCCTCATTCCTGAGGTTATTGCGAGGTCAACTGAGAGAATGCATGGAAAATGCAAAGCACGGGGCCTGGCGCAAGTGAGCAGTCAGCAGATGGGAGCCGCGGGTAGGAGGGCTCTGCGCCCTTGGTCAGCGGAAACCGGTGCCTCCCGGGTGATGAGCATGCTTTTTGAAGACTTGCCTGCTGTGGAAACTGGCTGTGTCGCTCTTTCTCTGGGAGATGTTAGACACAGGCAGACAGCAGAAGGTGCCATCAAGCAGATTTAAAGTATCACTTTTGGGGTGCCTGGGTGGCTCAGTGGGTTAAGCCTCTGCCTTTGGCTCCGGTCACGATTCCAGGGTCCTGGGATCGAGCCCCACATCGGGCTCTCTGCTCAGCAGGGAGCCTGCTTCCCCCCCACCCCACCTACCTCTGCCTACTTGTGATCTGTCTGTCAAATAAGTAAATAAAAATCTTTAATAAATAAATAAAGTATGATCACTTTCTAGGGCTTCCCGTAAGATAAGCTGGACAGAGGCCACTCTCTCACACGAGAGGCAGAAGTCATTCCATGCTGACAGCAAAGCATGACTTCATAGTTACTTAAATTGTACATACAGACTTGGTTTCCCCTTTGTGTTTATGCTCTGAGGCCCTGGAGCCAAGCCGTAACAGGTCCGTGGGTAGGACTACAGGATGCTTTTGGATCCCTGCTATAGAGGTCATGTCCCCAGAACACTAGGCAGACCCTTTCCATAAGACTTGACGACTCCTCTTCTCCAGTGCACTGTGCACAGGAGGAGCAGAGAAACTAGCATTTATCCATCTCTGTATGTCCAGACGCCACACTGGGCATTTGACAGATGGGATGTTACGCACTTCTCCCATCAGTCCTGTGAGATAAGGATTGTTATCCACATTGTGGATAAATGAGAAGATAGAGTCCTGGTTGAAAGGTCTTGCCAAACCCACTCCTTTAGACAGTGTTGCAACAAAATCCTGCCTCTTGTGCATCTGGCTCAAGCCCCTTCTTTCCTGCAGGTGCTCTGCCCCCCCTCCCACCACCACCACCACGTTGTCCTCAGGCCTCACAGTAAGCCCAGTACTGCTGTTTCGAGTATCCAAGTTCAGCAACTTTTTTGTTGCAGGAATCATGAGAGGTTTGTAGCTGCATAATGGTGACTTGCTGTAAGAATGACCTCTGACTGCATAATTGGGAAAGAATGTAAGCCCTGCAATGTAAGCCCCCAAAAGCATCACAGGTCATGGCAGGTAAATGACAGGTTGAACGAAAACAAAAGCCGTAGGACAGAATATGGAAAGATGTGGTAAAAAGGAATTTCTTGCTCATCACTCAAAAGTAGAGTGGCGTGAAAGTCGAATCAGACGCACCGAAGATCCAACAACAGAATGTGTTAGCTTGCTTTAATCATGCTGTTTACAGTTGGATTCCAAAGAGGATATATTTGCACTTCTTGCCTTTTCAAATGTCTTTGCGGATAAAGCTAGTCAATACATCGAGTGTCCCTGTGGTCGAGCTACCATACATTTCATAAAGGAGGAGGAGGGACCATGCCCCTGCTACAGAACACGTGGCACTGTAAGGAAGAAGTGGAGAGGAAGGACTTATGTAAGACAGAATATGTACAAAGCAATTTACCAGCAAGCAGAACCAGAACCAGGACAGCTGCGGGTGTGGAGTTGCCGGGTTACACTATTCCATGGCTCAAGCCGAGCCTCAGAGGGCTTCTGTGTCCCAGGGCAGGTCTGGTCTAGATCAGGCCCTTTGCTTTCGGGTTTCAGGAACCTCATGTAATGGGTTCCCCCAAGACTGGCTGGTCCCCAAGAGGTGAAATCCTGTCAGCCAAACTCACCGCAGACTGATAGAAAAACCAGAATGCTGGTTGAACTGACTGACAACGGAGGATGTGCCTTTCCAATTGCTTCTCCAGGGCCCCCTGGTACAGCAGTGTACCACAAAAAAAGAATTAGCATTTTTAGAAATTACTTTTTATTTCTAGTTCAGCATGCAAGGGGCTTGGAAGTCACTTCAGTCCTAACAAAAAAGTTGAAGAACCTGAAAAAGCAATTATTCTAAGATCCGTAAAAAAGGGGCGCCTGGGTGGCTCAGTGGGTTAAAGCCTCTGCCTTCGGCTCAGGTCATGATCCCAGGGTCCTGGGATTGAGCCCCACATCGGGCTCTCTGCTCAGCGGGGAGCCTGCTTCCTCCTCTCTCTCTGCCTGCCTCTATGGCTTCTTGAGATCTCTCTGTCAAGTAAATAAAATAAAAATAATATAAGATCCATAGAAGAAGGAGGAGGGCATAGGACACAGCACTGCCCTCAAGACAGGAGAGACACAGGTGAGCACAGGTGTGGCGGCTTGCAGGAGCGGCGACCAGCTGGAAAGAGTGGAAAGAACTCCAGGTCGGGAAACATGAACTGTAGTTGATGATCTCCGGACGCTCAGGGTGGACACCTGAGAGGTACGAACCCCAGGAGGAACCTCATCATGGGCAAGAGGGAAGGGGTACCCTGCTGCGAAATTTACCTCCAGTTTCCCACAGTAAATACCTGGGGAAAATGACACTCTTGCTGCCAGCACGGGCAAAAGGAACCATTTGAACTTTGGCCAAGCACTCTTCGTCTTAAGGCCTGCCCTCGGGAAAACCTAGTGAACCAGAGCATAGCCTGCTGGGGTATCATCAAAGCCTAACTGACCTGGGAGGAGGCTAATATCCCACGCCAGCTGATTCTCACCATCTTGCCCCAGCGAAGGGGAAAGGGAAAAAAAAAAAAAAAAAAGGCAAAACACTTGGGAAGTTCACGGTCCAGAGGTATAGGCTCACTAAAAAGACTGGGACCTAGTCAAAGAGTGTAGAATGCCTCCCCTCCCCTCACCACCTCATTACTAAAGGGCTATTTGGAGAAATTTCTCTTTCCCAGGGTGTTGTGTTCAGCTATCCAGAAAAAACTGCAAGACACACAAAAACCAGCAAATATGGTTTGAAGAGACAGAGCAAGCATTAGAACCAGATATGGCAGGGATGTTGGAATTTAAAGCAACTATGATTAATGCTAAGGGATCCAACGGTTAAAATAGACAGCGTGTAAGAACAGATGGGCAATGTAAGCAGAGAGATGGAAATCCTAAGAAAGAACCAAAAAGAAATGGTAGAGATGAAAAACACTGTAGTAGCCACGAAGAATGCCTTTGATGGGCTTAACAGGATCCTGGACACAGCTGAGGAGAGAATCTCGGAGCTTGAGGATATCTCAGTAAAAACCTCCAAACTGAAGAGCAAAGACAACAGATACGTTAAAAAAAAAATAAATTTAAAAATAAAACTAAAGAAAACAAAAACAAAAAAAAAAGGCAGAACATCCAAGTTTTGTGAGACAACTGCAAAAAGTGTAACATATTTGTACAGGAGTACCAGAAGGAGAAAAAAGAAAAAACAGCTGAAAAAATATTTGAAACAATAAGGACTGAAAATTTTCCCAAAATAATGTTACACATCAAACCACAGAACCAGGAGCTCGGAGGACACCAGCAAGATAAATGCAAAAACAAACAGAAGAGCAAAAACCCATGCCTAAACCCTATCATTTTTGAACTACTGAAAATCAAAAAGAAGCAATCCTGAAAGGAACCAGAGGGAAAATACATTTTACCTATAAGAGGAGTCAAAGTACAAATCACATCTGGCTTCTCCACAGAAACCATTCAAGCAAGAAAAGTGTTGAGAGACCAAAACCACCAGCCTACGATTCTGCATCCTGAGAAATTATTGTTCAAAAGTGACCAAGAGAGAAAAGTATTCTCAAAGAAAAATTGAATTTGTTGCCAGTACACCTATCTCGCAATAAAAGTTAAAAAGGAATTGCTTAGAAAGAAAAATAGATTAGGAACCCAGATCTACACAGAGAAAGGAAGAGCATTGAAGAAAGGATAAGTGAAGGTAAAATTAAAACTTTATTTTTCTTAACTGATCTAGCAGATACCAGTTTGCTCAAAATAATAATAGCAGCAATGCCTTAGCTTATGTATGCTTACGTATGTATCTGTGTATATATATGCTTTTGTGTGCTTACATATGTATCTGCGTATATATATGCTTATGTATGCTAGTATCCAAAAATCTATAAAGAACTTATCAAACTCAACACCCAAAGAACAAATAATACAATCAAGAAATGGGTAAGGGCGTCTGGGTGGCTCAGTGGGTTAAGCCTCTGCCTTCGGCTGAGATCATGATCCCGGGGTCCTGGGATAGAGCCCCACATCAGGCTCTCTGCTCAGAAGGGAGCCTGCTTCCTCCTCCCCCTCTGCCTGCTTCTCTGCCTACTTGTGATCTTTCTCTCTGTCAAAAATAAAATCTTTAAAAAAAAAAAAAAGGATGGAGAAAAATATACCATGCTAATCGGAATTAAAAGAGAGCAGGAAGAGCTACATTGATTTCAGACAGAGCAGATCTCGAAGCAAAGAAAGTGATCAAGGATAAAGAAGGGCATTCGTGATGATAAAGGGCTCAGTCTCCAAGAAGACATAACAGTCCTCCGCATGATGCACCGAACAGCCGGACAGCAACTACACAACAGCTGCTTGTCACGAAGGAATCGGGAGTAGGCAGTGAAGCGTGTGGGGCTCAGACTGTGGTAGAGCCTGGAATGCCTTCTCTACCATTCCCTTGACACCCCTGGATAAACACTAACTACATTCTTACTCTTCAGCCCTCTTTTCCCAGGCTCTACACGGGATGTTTCATACCTACCTTTCAATTCTCCTCAAATCAACTCTCTTCTCTTTATCTTCTCTTACTTGGTCATGACTTTACGTGATGTAATCTTCTGATAAACATTGGGTTATCTCCTCTTTTAAGATTTTGTTTATTTATTTGACAGAGATCACAAGTAAGCAGAGAGGCAGGCAGAGAGAGGGGAGGGGAGCAGGCTCTCCACTGAGCAGAGAGCCTGATGCAGGACTCGATCCCAGGACCCCGAGATCATGACCTGAGCCGAAGGCAGAGGCTTTAACGCACTGAGCCACCCAGGCGCCCTGGGCTATCTTCTCTTAATGTAGCAAACCGTGAAACCCTCAGCAGCACACGTGCAAAACCTCCTTGAGGCCAGGTTGTGTCTGTAGATGATTCTGTTGGTGAAGATTCTGTTAGCTTCTCCCTTCAACAGCTGACACCTTCTGATCCTGTCCCCAAATGCTCCCTACTGCCCACATAGACAACCGATGTGTTATGGACTAGAAGATTCTGGGGGGAACGAGGAACTGAATTCATTTTGGCCTGAAACGGAGGTCTGCTATCACATAGTTTTTCTTCCACGTCTAATGCAGCTCAAGTGTTCAGATAATTCACAGAGCACTTCCTCTCTTCCCTGAGTACTGTCTCCGTCTGCTTGGGCTGCTAGTACAAAGTACCGTAGACTGATTTAATAGACATTTACTTCTCACAGTTCTAAAGGCTGGGAAGTCCAAGATCAAGGTGCTAGCAATTTCTGTTCCTGGTGAGAACTCTATTCCTGTCTCACAGACAGCTGTTTTCTTGCTGTGTGCTCACAAGAAAGAGCTCTGGTCTCTGACTCTTCTTAAAAAGGCATTAATCTCAAGGGTGCCTGGGTGGCTCAATCAGTTAAGCGTTGGACTCTTGGTTTCGGCTCAGGTCATGATCTCAGGGTTGTGAGATCGAGTGCTGTGTCAGGCTGCTTGAAATTCTCCCTCTGCCCCTCCCCTCCCTTTAAAATAAATAAATCTTATTTTTTTAAAGGCACTAATCCCACTAAGGGGGCCCCACCCTCATGACCTCATCTAAAAATCGAGTTACCTCCCAAAGGTGATTCCTCCAACTACCATCACACTGGGAGTTAGAATTTCAAAATATGAATTTGGAAAGGACACAAACATATAATCCATACAGATACCCACTGGTCCCATCATACCAGGCATTTTCTGTGAAACGGGGACATGGTGAAGAGTTTTCAGTTCTCATGAGCCGTTGGTATAGAGCCCAAGGGAATGGTGGAACAGAGGGATTTGTCTCCTAACCAGCTTATTAAGTGAGCTTCAAGTAAAGGGTAAAGGAAATTAATGTGCCTAGGTTTTGGAACATGGTTTTGCTGAGGATTGTCCAGGGTCTTTTAAGGCCATAATTAGAGAGCAGACCAGACCTTTCCATTCCTCATCTGCGCTTCTGGACTCCAAAGTGTTGCCTTTCTCCAAAAAGGAAAATTAAAAACACAAACTCTCAAGTGGTTTGATAGTAAGTCAGCCCAGCAAATTTTACTTTCCATTAAAAGTCACCAGCTGTCATGTGCTTAGCTTTAAATGGAAATAACTTGCTCTCAAAGAACATTTTTCAGTTGATGTCACTTGTGAGTTTTATTTTCACCTAATGAAAAATGTATTCGCATTCGTGTGGCTTTGGTGACAGGAAAGCCCTGAACAGAGGCCTGACTGGTGCCCACGCCCCCGCCGCAGGAAGCTTATGGCTCTAATCGCTCTGTCGGCCAGAGCAGTGGATTCCCGGTGCCTGGAGGGGGCTTTGGGGAGCAGAGGGGAGGGGGAATGGTAACAGTCTGCCTTCTGGCCCAGAGGGTCTCACAGCGCTCCTCCCCTTAAAAAAAAAGAAAAAGAACCACTTCAACAAAAAAGTGCGTTTAAGTGTTGAAGAGGTTTGGAGAGGGGAGTGAATTAAGGTGATGAATGGTTTTAGGAAGGCGTGTTTGCTGAGAGGCTGCTGCGGCTGACGCAGGAGCCCTCCCCAAGCTCTTCTCAAAGGAAGCGTCCTGTGGGCCCTCCTCCTGCTGAACGCAAGTGCCTAGAATCTCTGGTCTGGTGGCGGCTGGAATCATCTCTCCGGACTCTCAAGTACAAAATGAAAAGAAAGGTGGACCGGCTCTGAGGCCTGAACCCTGTCGTGCGCAGTCAGGACTGCGGCATCTGACGGAGGAGCCTGGTCCCCCGGGGCAGCCTGGAGTGGGCACTGTGACCAGCCTTGGGGCCCAGCAGATGGACTAGGCGGGAGCGTGACACCCAGGACCCCCAGCTTTTCCCACTGGGTGGTCCCTAGTGGGGAAGACAGAGCCGGAGTGTCCCTACCAAGGAAAAATGACCCGAGGGGGCCAGAGACATGGGGAGCTGGTTAAGCCCTGGCAACCAGGCACCAGGGACACGGCCTTCCACTGGACCCTCAGAAGGGACTGTCAGGCCTCCCGGGCCCAGCCCCGACGTGAGCACACGCGCTTGCTCACAGGTGCCCACACATCCCAGGCCTGGGGCTGAGCTCCCCAAGATCCCAGGTCCACGCTCAGAAGTGAAGAGTCCACAGACACCAGAGCTCCCTCCTCCTGCAGCCTGAGCCCCGGGGCTGCCCCCAGGGAGGACTCCCCTGGCAGCTCCCGTCTGAGCGGCTGGGGCCAGCTCCAGGAACACTAAATTCTAGCTGCACTTCAGCCAAGGCCTGGTTACTTTAGATTCCCTCTCCTCCCCCCATCTCTGGAGCAGGAGCCAGCCAAGGGATTCGTCATGTTTCCGAGCTCTACCCTGCTGCTTGATTTATGCCAGAAAGGGCAGGAGCGCAGACTCCAGACCCGGGGAGGGTTCGCTCCGGTGGGCGGGTCTAGAGGCGCTGGAGGTCCTGTCACCCGGGGAGTGGGGGGCACGGGGGGGGGGGGGCATTGACAGGGTCCCCGGCTTTGAGATTGACATTCAGCTCAGTGAGGGCAGAGAATGACGGGCTCCACAGACGGCAGGTGGGACAGAGATGAGCTCTCTCCATCTCTCTCTGTCTCTTGGGACATGTGGCCATAAACGGAGTAAAGCTCTACTTGCCCTCTCAGTGGGCTTCACCTAACCTGGTTTTCAGAAAAGTTTCCAGCCTTCTCCTTCGGGGCATTGGATGTGGTCTCTTTGGCCAAAGAGAAAACGAGTAACAGATGAAGTCCACGCAGAGGAAGAGGCCAAACCGAGATGTTAATCACCTCAAAGTATGCGCCGCTGCCTCCAAAGCCTCCCTTGGCTCTCCTCGGAGGCTCCTCGGGACAGGGACGCTTCCCCCATGGGGTAGGGGTTCACCGGCACTCTCTGGGAATGCATCTGAGGGTCCCACTTGCGGGAAGATAAAGAGCTGTCATCAGCGTGTCTACTGGGCTCGGCGGTGACTTCAAACGGTTGAAATACCGACTGCAGCGCTTGCTTAAACTAATACTTCTGCGACGCTCTCATAAAAGCTCGGGACGCTGTCATCCAAGATGGATAAAAATGCCTCTTTTTATTGCACTGCATATGAAAACATGAGATCATTGGAATATATTTAGAGTGGGGTTTGGCAGCCTATTCATGTTTACGGTTCTTGGACTCGATGCTCTCCTGTGAACCGGAGACTCTCTTTTCCCTCTTCACCTTCTTTCCTTTCTCGGGGATGGGGGCTGCCTGCTCCCGGAGTTTATACTCCCTTCTCTTGCTAGGGCCCGAAGCTACCCTTGCTCTCTGGCTAACAGCGTCCTCGGCACTGACGGCTAGCCACAGAGCCCGGGTCTGGAGACCTTAAGGTGTTACTGCCTCACCGAAGGGGCTCCCTATCACCCATCGGCCAGGGCAGGCATCCAGGCGCTTTGAGCAGAATACCTGAAAATACTGACTTCTCCTCCGTGCTTTGAATCATAGTTTGGTCTGACTCTTGGGAAGAAGTCTAAAGCGCCTTGTGGTCACTGACGCTACATAGATTTCTGAGTTCTTTCTGGAACCTTCAGGAACAGCCCAGACTCAGCGGGGGGGTGTTTCACTGTGCTACCTTGTACTAATTTGCCTCTAGGGTGCTGGTTCTCAACGCTGGCTGCACCTCAGGATCCTCCGGGAAGCGTTAAACAACACTGATGCGGGGTCCCCCGCTCTCGAAGATTCTGACTGGACTGACCTAGGGTATACCGAAGCATCGAAAGTCTTAAAAACAGTATTATACTCTACTCCCAATTCTGTTTTTTGAAATTATATATCACAGGAAAGAGCTTTGGAAGAATTTTCATCCATAGATTAACTATCTCTGAGTAGCAGAATTAAGAGGAATCTTTATTCACTTAGAAACTTTTCTGTGTGTCCTGATTTTTTTTTTTTTTTTGCAACAAAACAAGTGTCAATGAAACAAACGTGTAAAAGAGGGAAAACCTGTTTCCCCGTTTGAAAGGAAAGAAACTCGGGATACACACTGCAGAACTTCCCTTCTTTACCCCCTGCTTGGATTTCCTCCTGCGTCCCCATTTCTGAAAATGGCACCAGGTGCTCCCCTGCTGCCCTAGCCAGTAAACACCCAGGCGTCCTGCCTTCCCTAACTTCATTCATCCAGTGACTTACTAAGTTTCTACATTCAGCTTCCTTCACACTGCTTCAATTTCTCTGCTTCCATCCACAGGCCCCCTTCCTCTACCACCTTCCTTTGAGCCTCCGGCTGTCTTGCGTCCATATTGATGGAGCCGGCTTGTCGGCAGGCCCCGCCCCTCGTCCTGCCCTGGCTCCGCCCCCGCCCCGCCCCCCCGCTGCTGTGCTCACTACAGACACAGCCATGGACCGGACACCCACTCCTGCTCCTGTCCCTCACCTGCTCACAACTTCAGCGACCTCCTCCTTCCAGAACACAGCCCCAGGTCCTGCTGTGGCTCCCAGTGCCCCCCCGGACCGGCCCTGCCCTTCCAGCCTTCACCTGCGCCCTTCCCACTCACCATGCACACCTGAGTTCCTGACTCAGAACCCTTGTGGTGGGGCTCGCGTTTCTGGAAAGCCCTTCCCTCCCCATGATAACCTTTCCCCGGTGGTAAATTCCTGTCACGCAAGACTCCGTGGGGGCCTCCTTCTCCAAGAAGCCCCCGTTTTACGGGCTCCTCGACCCCTACCCCCATCTCTTTCACACTCCTGTTTGCCCGGTTGGCGCTGGTTATTTCTTCTGTCTGTCTGCCCCAGACTGCGGTCTGTCTGACGCCGAGCTCTCCGTTGGGCCCCAGCCCTGCTCACGTTGCCTAACAGTTTCCAGGCCGTCGATAAATGAATTAAGGAAGGAATAGATAACAGTAAGCCCTCAGGTTTATACGGCTCTTTATTTTTCAAAGTACTTTTACATGTGTTTGGTATTGGATTGTGTGCCCCAAAATTGTCCCCCAAAGTATCACCTGCCCTGTCTGCATTCTAGTTTAGCCCCTGGGCAAGGTTGGGAGAGAGGAAGGGTGTATCCCTCCTCGGTAGGGGGAGTGGGGTGCGGGGACTCGAGGGGCAGATACTGCCTCCCCCAGTGCTCCCAACTCAGATGCTCCTACAGGCTATAGTGTGAAGCCCTCGGACAGGCACTGCCCCTGCAAGGAGCAGGAGGGCACGTAACCGACTTCCATAAACTCTGAACAAGCACTACAAAGTGCCAGATATTATGCTAAAGAGCCTGTCAGATGAGGACAAACTAGACATGGTACCTTCATCAGAAAAAAGGCACGTACCCCTGTAGACGGCCACCATGCCAGGAAAATGGTGACAAGGGATGCAAGTAAAGAGCCATGGGCGTTTAGGAAAGATGACTTCCAGATGGGAATTCACCAAAGACTTCTTGGCAGAGGTGGCATTATTTCAGCTACACCCCGAAGTGAGGGCACAATTTGGATGAGAGGCATCGCTGGTCGGGGATGGAGAGAAACGGAGCAGGTGAGACACGTGAAGGCTCTTCAAGTTCCAATGTGTACTATTAGCTTGAACCACAAGGAAATGCTGATATTTTACTGGTTTTGCCTATAATAACACCAATTTCGAACAGTTCGACATAATGCTTACCAGGAAAGTGGCGGTGGGAAAACATGGCGTAGAGAGAGAACAAGGCAGACGTTCAGTGTTTTCATCAGTAGCTGGGATACTTGACACTGAATTTAACCTTTAGATAACGCATTGACAGAAGTGTGCTACAGGTGGCATTTTCCTACTTTCTCGAAAGGAGACGGGTACTGTAAGCTTTGTCTGTTGTCCAGAGACTAGTCCAAGTTGGACTTGAACTTTAGAATCAGCCTGAATTTTGCAGGCACAGGAAGGCAGTATCACACCCCCGAATCCGAAAGATGGGAGTTTGCACCCTGGCTCTACCGTAACTTTCCGAGCTTGGCTTTTCTCACCTGGAAAATGGTAACAGGAAGAGAACTCTGCTTCGTCCCAAGACGGCAGAGACTTTACGTGAGATGGTGCCTAAACATTGCTTAGCACAATCATTGACCCACGGAAGTACCCAGCGGCTGTTTGCAGGGTTGTAACCTGCTTCAGGAAGAACAGGAGGCATGGAGGGAGGCACCCGGCCCACAAGTCATAAAGGGAATCCCATCGTTTTGCCTTGGAGCCATGGCTTGTTCAGGTGGCAACGGCAGGACTGTCACCTAAAGAAGACACAAGGAGATATATGACACTTGAGTTGCTCAGGCCGGAATAACAAGAATAACGAGGCCTCCTCAGGATCCTATAAAACCCTAGAGTGGCTTCCAGCCCTCCGAGCAAACCTGCTGAGAAATTTCACACTCCCAGCTCTGTCTGGCAGGCACACCTGCCTCAGAGATGAGTTCTTTGAGCAAAAGGGTTTCTGCAAGCTACGAAGTCTCGTGCGCGCGCGCACACACACACACACACACACCCCGGCCCCTGGGCAGTGGTGATATCCTCGAGGGCAGGCCTGCATGGGCACCAGAGGTCCAGGAAAAACAGGCTCCTGGCTTTCCAAGAAAAAGCCATCCTGGCCACTCTCAGGAAACAGCAAGCCCGGAGCAGTAAGGCACTCAAGCGGAGGCCCAGGCGGGGCAGCACCTAGGCAGGACTCCTGGCTGTCCCCCGCGTGGAGTGACTTGCCTGTTTTGGCTCCCAGCCTTCTATTTTATTCTAAGCCATCTCCTGCTGGGATGGAGACGGTGTCCTACCAGCACCAGGAAGGCTGGCTTGTGTATCTTACCAAAAACGTCAGTATTTCTAGATTTCTGAAGTAAATGGTGTTAATGATGGGGCACTGCCCTGAGAGAGTAGGAAACAGCATTGTCTGCCTGTCCCTCCCCTTCCTGGCTGCTTCCTCCAGGACCCCCATCTCCCTGACCAGAGGGGTGGCAAAGCCGTCCAGGGGCCATCCAGTGAGGCCCTACTCCCTGCAGGTTCCTGAGGCCGGTTCATCTGGCACCTCTCCGTTTTCCTGTTCCTCTTCTACCACCTTTCTCTCCCAAGGACAATGGATGGAGCCAAGCACCCTGAGGTAGCATCTGTTTTGGAGACTCGAGACCCTTGTAAAGGCTCCAAGAACAGCTCTTTTCTCTACAGCCCTGAAAAATTCCCCTGCAGCTTAAATATTTCATTCCAGTCACCATTTCCAGCCCTGCTGACAAGTCCACAGGGTCAGAGAGTGACGCTGGCTAGAAGCAACATGGTCAGCGGGCAGCCAAGGCCTGGGCCTGGGGCGCTAACACCGGGAAGCCAATCCCAGAGGCCTGAGGCCCAGTGCATTGCGAGATGGGTGGGACCATAGGCCTCTGCTGCCATCTGGAGAATCCCACGCCTCAGCACTTGACAGGGCCCTCCTCTGTCATTCCCTGTCATCGTCAGCAGGCCCTGCTCTTGCTGTCCCTCAGCTCACTTCATCCAAGATGTCCTGGAGAATTTTCCTCTAAATTAAAAGATGGCATCATCTTCTACTTGGTCCCACCATGACTGTCCTTCAAGACTAACCTGCCCTGGGAGATGAGTCCGTAGAAGTTCAGAGAGGTTCCGGCCTCACACCAGGCTCTCCTGACTCAGAAAGGACGGACAAGTCCACAGGCCCATCTCAAGAGCCTTGAGCTGGAGGAGATGGGATGGAAGGGAGGACTCCAGAGGGTCAAGACACTTTTTCCTTGTGGATTCACACATCAGCCCTGGAACAGAGCCTTTCCCCAGGAGGTGACACTGGAGTTGACTCTTGAAAAATGGAGTGCGGTCAGGGAAAGGGGGACAGCATTTGCAGAAAGCCAGGAGGCAGGAGTTGTGAAGCCTCTGGCATTAGTGTGAAAAGCAGGATGTGACAGGAGCTGAGCCTGGAGAGAGGCCAGGAGCCCAATCACGAATGACCTCACCTGCCATAGTGCACCAGTCACCGTTTAGCCGGTAGTTGTGAGCAGAGTTGGGTAAGTTGCTGATTTGCAATGTTTGTGCCAACTTCCCTGGTGTAAATGCTTCCAGGCAAATTTCTATCTACTGATAGTTTAATAACCAACTCACAAAAATTCCTGAAAATGGAATAATCAGCTTGTGAGCTGATAAAGGCCCGTTCCAACACCTGCTGCATTCCTGAGTCACATAGAGACCTCTCCCCCTGCCCTGCGTCCCTGGGGGGAGGGGCCCCCATTAGTTAGTTAGCCTGCAGTCTGCTGCCACAGGCTGTGGGTGTCCTCACCTCGCCTGCCCATAGCTGGTCCTTCTCTACCCCTCAGGGACACTGGTATGGAGCTTCATCACTTTTCCTGGAGTTCTGCACAAAACAGCCCACACTCACGCAGGGCAGCCCACTTGTGGAAATGGAGCCCACCACAACAACGCTAATTTCACCAAACAAAATATTAACCTTCCCATTCTTAAAATTTTTCTTAGCCATTTCCACCATCCTGAGTTTTGTTCTCCCGCCATATTTCTTTGTCCCCCTCTCTCCAACCTTGACTAACACCCTTTGCCCTTGACACTCCGCCTCCCTAAGTCCTCCCGTCTACAACCAGGAGTAACTCGGCCCTTCCTCAGGCACGTGCTTTCTGGCGCATAGTCAGACCACCGATGTCTCATCGGGTCTGAAGAGCCTCTGGGCAATGGAGAGGAATGTCGACTACTATTTACACGTGGTTTGATGCCTGTTTAAATTTTTTTTTAACTGAAGTGTGGTTAACCTATAATATTAAATTAGTTTCAGGTATATAACATAGTGATTCGACAGTTTTATACATTTTGAACTGTAAGTGTATTACAGTATTACTGACTATATTCCCTATGCTGTACTTTTCATCCCCATGACTTGATTTTTTTTTTTTAAGATTTTATTTATTTATTTGAGAGAGAGGCAGTGAGAGAGAGCATGAGCGAGGAGAAGGTCAGAGGGAGAAGCAGACTCCCCGTGGAGCTGGGAGCCTGATGTGGGACTCGATCCCGGGACTCCGGGATCATGACCTGAGCCGAAGGCAGTCGTCCAACCAACTGAGCCATCCAGGCGTCCCAACTTGATTATATTATAAATTGATTATATTATAAATTGATTATATTATAAAATAACTGGAAAATTGTACTTCTTAATCCCCTTCACCATTTCCCCCTTCCCCCACCCCCTCTCCCTTGGTAACCACCAGTTTGTTCTCTATATTTATGAGGCTGTTTCTCTTCCTTTTTTGTTATTATTGTGTGTTATGTTTTTTAGATTCCACATATAAGTGAGATCATATGGTATGTTTTTTGCCTGGCTTATTTCACTTAGTATAACACCCTCTAGGTCCATTAATACTGCTGTGAATAGCAAAATTTGAGTCTTGTTATGGCCGAGTAATACTCCACCTCTTCCGTATCCATTCATCTATGCATGGGCACTTTGGTGGCTTCCGTCTCTTGACTACTGTGAATAATGGAGCAATGAACATGGGGGTGCATGTATCTTTTCCAATTAGTGTTCTTGTTTTCTTCGGGTAAACACCCCAAAGTGGAATTACCGGATTGTATGGTACTTCTGTTTTCAGATTTTTGAGGAATCTCCGTACCGTTTCCCACAGTGGTTGCCTCAGTTTACATTTCAACAGCGCACAAGGGCTCCCTTTTCTCCACATCGTCACCAACACTTGTTATTTCTTGTGTTTTTTATGCTAGGCTTCCTGACTGCTGTGAGGTGATATCTCATTGTGGCTTTTTCATTACATTTCATTGTAAGCAATAATGAGATACCACTACCCAGCTCTTAGAACGGCCAACACCCCAAACAATGATAGTAACAAATGCTGGTGAGGATTTGGAGCCACAGGAACTTTCCATTCATCACTGGGGGGGCATCACTGGGAGGATTACTGGGGGGAGCATGCAAAATGATATCACCACTTTGGAAGGCAGATGGCAGTTTTTTACACAATGGAACACACTCTCATATGATCTGGCGATTGTACTGCTTGGCATTTACCCAAAGGAGTTGAAAACTTCTGTCCACACAAAAACCAGTGCACAGATATTTATAGTTTATAATTGCAAAACCCGCAAGCAAATGAGATGTCCTTTTGTAGGTGAATGGATGGACAAATTGTGGCCCATCGGGATCATGGACTATTATTCAGCACTAAAGTGGGGAGAGGGATGAGCTAGCCCATGAAGACATGGAGGAAATGTAAGCACGTGTTACAGAGTGGAAAAAGTCAAAGTGTAAAGGCTACATATGATATGACTCTATAGGACAGCCTGGAAAAGGCAAAACTAGGGAAGCATAGAAAGATCAGGGGTTGCCAGGAACTAGTGGGGAGGAAAGGATGAGTAGACAGAGTGCGGAGAATGATTAGGGCAGTGAAACTCTTTTAAAGGACAGTACAATGGTGGATACCTGTTATTATACATTTATCAAGACCCATAAACTGTGCATCAATAAGGGTCAACCCTAACACCGGCCGTGGACTTCGGCTGATAATGACAGGTCAGTGTGGGTTCATTGATTGTAATAAGTATCCCACTCTGCTGGGGAATGTTGGGAGGGTGGGAGGCTGTGTGCCGTTATGGAGAGGGGAGTATATGGGAACTCTCTACTTTCTGCTCAGTTCTGCTATAAACCTAAAGTTGTTCTGAAAAAATAAGATTTTTTTTTAAATCATGCATTTAGCACATTGGATTTTCACAAACATTTAACACTGATTGCCAGCTTAAAGAAACACCTCCAAGCATTTAAATACACAAATTTAATACAGCAGATCCTTTTAAAAGCTCTAAATGTATTAAATATACAAAACATGAGTTCCAAAACTGCTTAATACCTTTATATCAAAATATGTTATAAAAGTGCTAATAATATGGATTTCACTCTGTTTTTCATCCTAAATTGCACACCTTCCTGGGGCGCCAATTTTAACACCTTCTTAGGATTTCAGTGATTTTTACCAAATACTATTTTTACCTTCCTAGGGATTTTAACAATCTTACCAGACCAAAAGAGAAGCATCTCAAACCGCTAGAGTCTGTGAAAATCTGAGTGGTTGAAGAATCAGTCCTGGGTCAGCCTGTGAGGCTGGGTTGCAAAGTCTGATGAGATCAAATATGGGGAGAAGTTTCCTTTGTATAATTCAATTTTTGTGACTTCACTAAGACTTTTCAAGTCCACACCTTTCGGGAGCGTTTTCAGTTTTGCGGCATTACATTTTCCCCCTAAAATGAGATGAGTTGGCATCTTGCTTGGCCAGCCTTATGTCATGATATAGTGCCCTGGTCTCTTAGCGTTATTAAAAATCTGAGTCTCTGGGCGCCTGGGTGGCTCTGTCGTTAGGTGTCTGCCTTCAGCTCAGGTCATGGTCCCAGGGTCCTGGGTTTGAGCCCCGCATTGGGCTCCCTGCTTAGCGGGAAGCCTGCTTCTCCCTCTCCTCTCCCACTCCCCCTACTTGTGCTCCCTCTCTCGCTGTCTCTATCAAATACATAAAATGTTTAAAAAAAAAAAAAAAGAGGTGCATCTCCTTGCTGATGTTGTATTATCACCTAGAGGGGCCATTTGGAACTTTTATCCCCTAAGGAAGGAGGCGCCAAATCTCCACATTTCCTGCCCCTCCCTGGGGCCACTGGGAACACAGGGGGACCCTGCTTTGCTCAGTTGTTCTGAGTGACCTCAGGACTGAGAAGCCCTTTCTTGGGGCAGTGCCTACTTTAAAAAAACAACAACAACCAAAAAAATTGGCTGACTCGGAGTTCCCTGCATTTACTCTTTCTTGCTTTCACAGTTAGAAACAAGCACATGTCTATCCTTTATAAACAGATTTATAATTAGTAGAAGAAACAGAAGACCTGTTCCTATGAAATGCCTCACTTACTAAAGCCGATACAAATTAACAGAGCCCGTTATATTCACCCTCTTTTTAATCTCCAACCACTTCTCTGTACACTTTAAGGTTTTTGGTTTGGTTTGGTTTGGTTTGGGTTTTGGTTTTTTGAGTATTGTAATGAACCCACATTCCTTCTCCGGCTCAACCCGTTCTAATTAATGTCCTAATGGTCAAGGCTTGGTTCAGGAACTCCTTGGTTTGGCTCCTTGGTCCTCACAGCACTGCCCTTAACATTCTTTTTTTTTTTTTAAGATTTTATTTATTTATTTGATAGAGATCACAAGTAGGCAGAGAGGCAGGCAGAGAGAGAGGAGGAAGCAGGCTCCCTGCCGAGCAGAGAGCCCAATGCAGGGCTCGATCCCAGGACCCCAGGATCATGACCTGAGCCCAAGGCAGAGGCATTAACCCACTGAGCCGCCCAGGCGCCCCTGCCCTTGACATTCTTAAAAGCATTCTTGCTTTCTGGCAACAACAAGACGTTCCAGACCCCATCCTGATTTTTTTCCCTCCCTCTTAAAGACGTGGAATCAGCTGTCCTCTGTGGAATCCTCATTCCTGTTAGTGGAAAATGATACTAGAGACCACAATCTGGGAGCTTTGGGTGCACGTGAGCATGGGGGTGGGGGGAAGTGAGGGACAGGGGGCGAGAGTACTCCCTTGGTGGTAACGGACACTGAAAAATATTAATTAATTTATTTATTTTAAAGATTTTATTTATATATTTGACAGACAGAGATCACAAGTAGGCAGAGAGGCAGGCAGAGAGAGAGGAGAAAGCAGGCTCCCCACTGAGCAGAGAGCCCGATGCGGGGCTCGATCCCAGGACCCTGAGATCATGACCTGAGCCGAAGGCAGAGGCTTAACTCACTGAGCCACCCAGGGACCCCAAACATATTTATTTTTAAGATAAGGTGCTCATAGCCCTCTCTCCAGCTTAACACAAGGTGCTAATAGCTTTCACCTACTTTTTTTTACAACATGAACCTTCAGTGACTGCTAAGTCTTTCTCTGTGCTGCCCTAAACACTAAGTCGCAAATTCAGCCATTCTCGCGTATTCTCCCCACTCCTTCCTACAAGGGGAAGGAAGCTAGACAGAGGTCTACATCCCCAGTCACAGAGACTGGGCCACCGCCTCGCCCTCAGCGGGATGCTACCCTGCAATGAATGGTTTGCAACTGTCCATGTCAAGGGAGTGGGGGCAGGGCCCTCGATCGGCTTCATATTTTGGATGGATCCCCCTGGTAGCTGGGTCAAGGATGATTTTGAGAAAGGACAGCACAGAGGTAGGATGATCATCAAATAGTGAGCTGTGACAGTTCAAAACGAGACCCCTGAGCCCAGGGAGCAGCGGACACGGGGAGGAAGATGGAAAGCTGGGACCGCCTGGTGTCTGGATAGAAGAGACAAGGGCATGTCCCACGTGCCTGGTTCCCGTCTCTGGGAGGAGGGCGGAACCCACCACCGAGTGAGAGAGAGACAGAGAGAACAAAGTGGACCTACAGGGCTGTCAGGGGTAGGGGGGGACTTTGGCTTTGACCTGTTAAGGGTGAGGTGTTTCCATTCAGATGGAAATATCCAAGAGTCAGCTGGACATGTGGGTCAGAATTTCTCACCTGAACCGCAGGCAGAGCAAAGCTCCCCAGTTAAACGCAGGTGGTGCGGGGCTGGCTGTTGCCAAGGGGTGTTCTCCAGGGGCCGTCAACAGCTTGGGCAGTTGTTGCTTCCACTCCTTGGGAAGACTTGGAGACTCTTCTGTTTTTCTAAGTCTCATTTCATCTGAGTTCCTGCCAGGAATCCCTGATGTTTTTACTTAACACCAGAGTTCCAACCAAAATTAGCAAACAGCCCAGAGGCTGGGACCCAGAGAAGGGGCTGACCCCCTCCCCCACTGCCCGCCCTAGGGAACACGGTGAGGGTGGTAGAGCCCCAGAGTCGAGGCGCAGGGGCATTTGGAGCGAGCCCCAGCCATTCCAGAAGATGGTCCCTGCCTCCCCCGGTTTTCCTGGTAGGTCTGGAGCTTCTGGTGAGGAACAGAGGAGGCATTGCAGAGAAAGGACGCTCTCCCACCTCCCAAGCAGCCACCCTGTTGGTGCTGTACAGCGGGTCTGGCCTGAGCGTCACCTGCCCCCAGAACTCAGCCTTGGCCAAGGCAGTGGCTAGGCCCCGCCCTCGGAGTCCCTGCAGCTCCCTCCGGGACCGTGTGCAGGGCTGTGCTCATCGGAGAATGTTGTTTGGATTGAGACAGGCACTAGACAGCCTGTTTTCACTCGGGGTCTGGACTTGGCAACGTGGATCTCGGTTGTTTACCTAATCTAGTGTTGGGTTATGTTTTTCCCCTTGACTGATCACAAGAAGGTGCTCAGTATAATCAACCCCCTCACCCTCATCACTGTCCCCACTCTGAGCCAGAGAAAACCAGACATGGAAGAGGAGCTCTCTCCAGGCTAAGGGCTCGTCTGGCGGCCTGTTTCCAGCCTAGTTTCTTTCCCCAATGCAGACCCAACCTAGTGAGTGCGGTCTTCTCGCTGGTCCCCCACTGACCCCACACACTCCCTGCCCATTCCCCTCTCCCAGCCTGGCTGGCCCTTCCCATTTCTTTATACCAACTCGGATCACACCCATCCTTCAGAGCCGAGCTCAGGAGGCCCCACAGTGGTGGGGACTCCTCAATTCCCAAGGTTGAAGAAGAGTGTAACCCAGACCCTGCTTTCCAGAAGCTTCTCAGCCAGATGGAGGCACAGTGCGTACATTAAAAATGACAGCCACGATGGAGAGGGATAGGAACCCCCTCTGGGGTATTGACAGGAAAGCCCCAAGTGGACTTAGACCTTTGCCTTCTTCAGCTCTCATGGGAGCTTTTGCCCGTCACCTCATTGTCACCTCACCACCACACTCCAGCCCCTCTTCCTGCCCAGTGGGGTGTGGCTCCAAAGTTCCAGCTGCTTCCTGAGGTTGTTGGAAATGACAACTTTTGCTCCGTGAGACTTCCTGACTCTCTAGGTCTTGGGAGTGATGGAAAGCTGACACATGCGGATTTGAGCCCATGATCACTACCTTCTAGAGACAGCGTGGGTCCTTCCTGGCCACCTCTGTCAAACACCTACCCTAGCGTGTGAGGGGATGCAGGGAGCTCACTTGCATGCAGCTTTGGGTTGGGGGGACACGCGGTACTCACGCTGGGGTCCCCAACAGCACGACGTACACTCCTTCCCTGCACCCCCCCACCCTGCCGCCACGCACACTGTTCTGCGTCCAGCAGCTCTCCGGAAATAGCGTTCCGAGGTGAGTCTTCCCTTCACGGTCAAGTTTTGCAAATGTAAGCAGGAAGAGCGCCAAGGGTCTCAGAGCCCGAGACCGCACAGAAGTTGCCAGGGCTGCACGGGCCGCGGCTGCCCACAGGGCAGTGGCCTGGAAGCCTGCTTCCTGAGCCTGGCTGGGACAGACAAAGCCCAAGTGACAGAGGATCTGCCCGCACTCCCCGCCCCAGCCCAGCCCTTCTCATCCCACAGCCACACACAGCAGTCCTGGCCTCTGCGCCCCTGCAAAGGGAGTGTGTGGACAGAGGCGTCCCTCACACAGTCACATGGAAAATGAACCGCAGTTGTGGGCTATTGGGGGACGATTTGACCATGGCACAAACTAGGGGACAGAAAGACTCTGCAGATGCTAGATCCAGGCAGTGTGAGGACGAGCCTAGGAAAACACATTTATAAGCTGGCTTGAAGTAAAATAAGCAGAACACAAAATTGTTGATAAGCACTGCGGTTAGTACATAGTCTTTAAAAAATGTACATTTCTCCGACTCAAGATTAGAAAGTGGCACAAAAGAAAACTATGGAAGAGGAGTCGTTAAGATTGTACATTGTGCTGTTTTCTGTTTAAATTCCTTTAATGTTATTTTAAGGTTACGTTCATAATAAAACTGTCCTGTAAAATTAAAGTGCCAGCCCACTGTCCCAGGCAGAGTACGTCTGTGTCGGGAGGATCCTCCCATGGTGGGTCCACAGGGATCCAGAGGAGTGCAGGAGACATCCCAATCAGGCTGTGGTGTCGGTTATCAGGGCAGGAAGCAAGTCACTGAGGTCTCAACAGAGGAGGAGGACCTTGGCAGGTGAAGGACCTTGGCCTCAGCGGACGGCAGTGAATAGGGTGAGGCCGGTGCTGGGGGCCGCGGTGCTCCAGGTGAGAAAGCAGGGACTTTGCAACCTGAGTTTAGATACCAGTACTGTGGCTTCCTACCCAGGTGATCTGGAGCAAGCGATTAACCTCCCTGAGCCTTAGCTTTCTCATCTGCAAAATGGGCATTAATGATCCCCACCTGAGTACGGAGAGGCCAAGGGTGAGAAGGTACAGTTCCTGCTCATGGCAGGCACTCAGCAGATACTGGTTTCCAGCAGGTGTTGGTGGTGGAGCTGGAGGGGAAGCAGGGCAGTCTGCCTCCAGACCCATGACGCTCCCCCCGAGCTGCATGCTGGGACGGACAGGAAGAGCCCTGGGAATCAGGGCCAGGAGTGCAGATACCCCAGACAGCCCCCGAGAATGTGTGGGGTGTGTGTGGCCCAGAAGGTTCCCCTGGGTGTGGTTCTTCCTTCCAGATTTTCACTTCCGGCGAGTTCATGTTTAACTTGCACCATCCTTATCAGCCTCAGTACCAAGACACTCTACACCCGTTCTCAGAAATTGGGCAAGGTCTCCCTGAAGGACTTTGCCCTTTGGGTTTACTAAAAGTCAGGGGAGGGGAGTGGTTGCCCCGTGCAAGTTCTCTGATCAAAGTCAAGGGGGAATCTCACAACCTCTCTTGACCAAATCAGCCAACCCAAACCCTCCAGTTGTGACATTCCTGGCTGGAAGGAGTGTCCTTATGTGCCCTCCACCCGGGCCCCGTGTGACAGGACGAGCCCTGGCCTGGGGTTCAGGGCCCTGGAGCTGGATTCGTTTCCTGCTCCCACTGGGTATGCCATGTCCTCAGGGAGGTAATTTGACCTCTCTGGGCTGCAGGTGACCGTGGGCAAAATGGGGGCTTTGTGCTTGCTCAGTCCTCACCCCGCTGCAAACTAGGATCACCTGGAGACCTAACACAACCACAGATGGAAGCCCAGGCACCAGGAGAGCCTAGTTTCATGGGTTCAGGATGAGGCTAGGGCGTGGGGATTTCTTTGAACATCCCTACATCACTTTTTTTCAAACCTGGCTGTACCCTAGAATCACCTAGGGCATTTTAAAGGAAACTGACGCCTGGGTCCCAGCCAAGCGCTGCTGTGGCGTGAAGCCTGGAAGGGGGGGGGGCACGGGCAGCGGGGGTGGAGGGCACCCCAGGTGATCCTAACGGGCTGCAGAGACACACCTCACCTGGAGGCCACAGGAGACTTGCCTTTCATTCGTGCTCAGACACAGGTGCTTCAAGAGAGAGCCTGGAGGGATCAGAGGCCAGCCATGAAGCTGAGGCCCCCCCAGAGGGCCCCCGCGGCAGACCCCCGTACTGGGTGCCTGTGCCCTCCTCGCCCCGGGCAAGGTGAGTGTGCGGAGGGACCCTGGCTTCGTGGGGCCGTGTGCCTGGGGCCCCCTCCCGCCGGCAGCGCCCGCAGACCCCTGGGACAGACCAGGGCAGGAGAACGCAACGCAGCTCACGCTGGAGACGGGTTTGGGGCTCAGTTTGAATACTGGGGGGTCCCGGGTGGGCCCTCAGTTCTCCACTTCTTCATTTCTTCACACTCGTTTTCCACCAACGTTTATCCAACATTCTGCTGGGCCCAGAGGGAAAGGGGGAGGGGGTGTAGGTGATGGCCGGGCACAGGCACGGGACGAGACCGGGGCTGTGGGCGAGAGGTGGGGGCGGGGCCGCCCGAGGGACAAGCAGGGGCCCCGAGACAGACAGGGGCCCCCCTGAGTGGGACAGGCCCACTCAGGCCCCGTGGGCCCCACGAAGGAGCTCAGGCCTTCTGCTGCCCCCACTTCTCATGCACGTGAGTCTCAGCTGAATCAAGGAGCATCAAGGTCACGAGACTGAACGGTGCTGCTCTCTATGTCCACCTGCCATCGCGGGCGCCTGCTTCAAGGGCTCCCCCGGGGGGTGTCTCAGTGTGTGCAAGACAACCCTGCAGCGCCCACCCCACTCCTGCCGTGCCTTCCTCCCAGTCCCTGGAAAGGTTTCCCCTGCCCAGTGCTCCCCAGAGTCCAAGAAGGGCCCCTGGGATGGACGCTAAGTTGTCTCTTCGTGCTACCTCGTTGTGTGGGCCTCGTCCCCCCGCCTGACAGCACTTAGGGGAATCCCTCCACCCCTTGTGTCTATTGGCTTCCCGCTAGAACTCTCCAGAGGTACTTGAAGCCTCTCCTCTCCTTCAGACAGCGTCTCCAAGGCCTGCCCTTGACCCTTCCTGCCCTGAGGACAAGTTCTCCCCTAAGAGGCTCCGTGGTCCGTCCTAGGAACGTCCCCCAGCGTCCAGAATCCTGGGACCCACACGTGTTGCTGGCCACCCAGAGCACCCAAGATGGGAACGTAAGAAAAACAATATGGAAAACTGCAAATTCATGTGTCATTCTCAGGGCAGGGGCAGGCTCGTGAGCACCGAGACCTTAGCAGCAAGTGAGACGAAGTGTCCACTACACAACAGCCACCTCTAGCTGTTAGAGCTTCACAGCTTAAAAGTGGGCTCACTGGCATTGTCTCACAGACTTCCAACCAGCCTGGGAGGTGGGAGTTGTTCTTGTCCTCATTTCACGAATAAGTAAGTCCAGGCTCAGAGAGGTTGAGTGATTTACCCAGAGTTGCACAGCTAGGACCAAGAATCAGAATCCAAGCATTTTGGCTCCAAAAAACTGGCTACATCAAACTGCTGACAGCATTTTTTAAACTATGAAGTGTTACACGAAGGTCAGGCATTAATAATTATTATCACTCACACCACGCGGCGCTGGCCTGACGCCCCCGTAGAGCCTGCATTTCAGGCCCGATGCACTGTACGTGCTCCCTTCCCACTGGCCAGTCCCTAGTGGGTCCCGCAGGGAGAGCCACTGTCAGGAATGGGTAGAGTTATCTTGAGACTCTGGAGGCCCAGGCTCCCCCACAAAAATCTGGGTCCCTGTCTGGTTGTCCCGACTCCAAGTGTGTCAAGAGGATTTGAGCTCCCTCAAGCTGCCTCCACTGTTTCCAAAGTAGAGCTCAGGAAGTGGGACACACATGAACAGTGGAGGGCAGCCTGTGTGACACAGTGTGAGGCTAGGAGGTGACAGCCCCGGGGGGGAGGGCGCCGTGGGCATCTCAGCAGTCCGAAGCCATTTGGCCTTCCCAGAGTATAGGCTCCCCGTTTCCCCCCTAGGTTCACTTTTGCTGAAATGTGAATTCCTGTTTCTGGAGTGCTGGGGGTGCCAGAGACAGGGAGAGGAAGGTAGGGGAAGGTTCTGAGGGTTTTGCAAGTCAAATATTCCCTAGGAAACGGTTCAGCATATGAAAGGTTAAGAAACATATGGATTGAATTTTCCCGGAAAATACATATATATTTAAAAATTAAAGGGCAGGGATAGGGTTTGGATTCTTTTTTTTTTTTTTGGATGATTGGGTGGGTTTTTTTTTTTTCCCTCCACGCAAAGCACAATTGGAGAATTTTACTGGCAGCCAGACCACTTAAAACCTCCTGAGATGTTAACCAGACATGGAATCATCCCGGTGACCCGTCACCCAGCTCCCAGGTTAGCAAGCTGATTGCCTGCCCCCACCCCGTTTCGGAGCACACATTCCTGCCTTGCCCCATATCCAGAGACTGCGTGTATGTAGGGAAATGATGACTGCACGTCTTCCCATTGCCAGCTGGCACGCTCTGACCGAGGCCGGGGGGTGGGGCTGGTGGCCAGGGTTCATCCCCGAAGAATGTGGCTGAGCTCCGCCGTGTGCTCCGCCGTGTGACTACAAGTCCGGCAGAGACCAGTGGGTCCAGACTCCATCTCTCTGTCCTGCGGGAATAACAATAGCACTTAACTTCCTATTCAATTTTTGATGATTAAATGGGTAAGCACATGTGAAATACTGAGATCCGTGCCTTGCAAACTTCTAGGTGTTGGCACTCAAGAAAATCATAACTGTCATTATATACGATATACTTCGAGCAGGGTTTTTTAATTCAGGACTTTAAAGGAGATGACAAAGGGATTCATTGACAACTCATTAATTTATTCGATATCTATGGAGGGCCTACTCTATCCATCTGCAACAACAAATTCTATCAAATCTAACAAAATCTATCTAACAGTCCCCCAAATCCTAGTGACTCAGGACGGGGCTGCTGAACCCTCCAGCTGCAGGGACTCTGCTGCGCCCAGTTTGGACCAAGGGACAAGAGCAAACAAAGCCACCACCTCTGCCTGGGGAGGCACCATCGATCACTGCACCAGAATGACCAGGGAATTGTGACCAGTCACATGCCACCTCTGAAACGTCCCTTCTGGAAGGAGCACGTGTCCCTCTTACTCTCCTTTCAGGAACCCAAACAAATGACATGGCCATCCCAGGAGCTGGGGGAGTGTTGTTGCACACATGTCGGAAGGGGCAGAGCAGAAGTATCAGCAGAGACCGCTAAGGTGGCCTGTGGTCCAGCAGCTGCCCCAGAGGCTTGAGGTCTAGCAGCAAAGAAAACAGACCAAACCCCTTCCCCCAGGGAGCTTAGTGAAGGGAGAAAGACGAGCAGCCTAGTAAGCTGCTGGCTGCAGTTGTAAATAGGATGGTGGGGTGGGCCTCGTTAGGAAGGTGAACTATGAGCAAAGACTTAAAGGAGGTGAGGGGGCGAGCCACTCAGACATTGGAGGGAGAGTGTTCTAGACGTGGGGAAAAGCCCCTGCAAAGCTCAGAGCCTGGCGTGTTTCAGGGAGAGCAGAAGGCCGCAGGGCTAGGATGGGGTGTGAGAGGGGAGGGCAGCGGGGTGAGGAACCGCTGGAGAGGTGCGACTAAAAATTTACCAGGTTAGTTAAGAGTGGTTTTGGTCTCCTTTTTTTCCTTTGTTCAGTTGTGAGTTTCTTAAATTCCACATGTGAGTGAAATCATATGGTATTTGTTTTCTCGGATTTATTTCAGTTAGCCTAATGTACTCTAGATCCATCCGTGTTGTGGCAAATGGTATGATCTCATTCTTTATGGTTGAGTAGTATTCCAGTGTATATATCACACGACATCTTTATCCATTCATCTGTAGAGTTGTTGAATCACTCTCTTGGACCCCTGAAACCAACATAGCAGAGTACATTAATTATATCGGAATTTGAGACATTTTTTTAAAAAGAGAGAAATTGACAAGTGAAGAAACAGGGATTTAAGAGGATATTGGGCGGCTGTGTGCAGCATAGACCATGGGGAAGCCAGGAGACCAGTCAGGAGAGAAAGAGCAGCTCGGCCAGCCTCTGTGACAAGAATGCACATGACTGGGACACATCTGCTTGTTACCTCCTGACAAGACGGATCCTTGCCCACAGCCCAAGACCCAGTCTTGGGCCTGTGGAGTCAGAGTTCTTCTGCGCTTCTCACGTGCATGGGTGGGGGAGTTCAGGACAGAGAGCATTGTTTAAAGTCTTTTGAAAAAAAAAAAATCTCGTGCTTATTTCCCACCTGGATTTAAATTAGGCCATCTGCTCCCCCAAACCCCTGCCAAACATTCCCCACTCCCTGACAGCCCTACCACCCCCCTCCAGCAACAGAGGCACGAGAACAGACTGCTTAGTCACACAGCGGCAGGAGTATGACCTGCATCTTATTCAGGGTGAGACAGGGCTCCTCGGCAGACGGGTGGCCAGCACTCATTGGCCCTTGGGGACTTTGGTCGCTGAGTCTTCCCCAGGGTTGCGTGGGCCCCTGGGAAGGGCTGTGGGCTGTCTCTCCGGCCTGGTTACCACTTCTGGCTTTGCCACTGGTAACAACTGGGTCTGTGTAGAGCACTTTCAAATGCATGAGCTCATTTGAAACCCACAATAACCCTGTAAAAGGGGCCCCCCTTCATTATCCTCAGAATCATGTCACAGAGAGAGGGACCAGCCCAGAGAGCCTAAGTCACATGAGACCTACATACGAGAGAGGTGGGATTTGAACCCAGGGCCCCACACCAAAGCATATGGTTGTTTGGCTACATCACATGGCTGCTGGGAGCATTGTGCACCCCTTTCTGCTACTCCGCCTGCTGAGGCCTCCCTAGGAATCTGGCCTGGCCCTATGACCTCCTTAAACCAATAAAATGTGGCAGACATGACCCTGCCTAACTTCTGAGCCTGGGCCTCCCAAGATCCACAGCTTCTGTGAGCCTTCGCCATTTGGGACTCCCCCTCTTGAAAACCTGCCGCCATGTCAGAAGTCCAACATTAGTTGGCCACCATTCTCTGAGCAAGTTCAAGTCTCATGGAGGGGGACAGGCCACATGGCGGAGCGTGGGAATGCTCGCCGTATGACTGAAGTCTTCTTGACCTTCTAAGCCCCCCATCAAATACAGCCAAGCGCATGGCTTCTGCCAAGCACACGTGGAGGAGAAGAGCCACCCAGTGGAGCCCTAGCTGAGCTCCAGACCCACAGAGCAGGGGCAAATAAGATAGTTACTGTTTTCAGACACTCAGTGTGGGAGTGGTTCAGGGGGGAGCAATAGATCATCAAAACCCCTTCCTATGGCAAGAGCAGAGCAACAGTCAACTTGATTCCTCTCTCCTTCTCTTCCTTCCATCCCTCCTTCCCGCCCCTCTTCCCTCTGCAAATGCTTATCAGGTACCTACTACACGCAAGGCATTATGCTAGGCGTCCAGACAGAAAGGAGCAAGGCCATCACGGCCCTTCGGGAGCCTGGGAGATCGTAGCCAGGACCGCGTGTAGGAAGACATACGTTAAATCACAAATTACAAAGCAAAGGGCACAGACCCGGGAGGGCTCAGCTTCCCGGGAACACAGGTCCACAAAGAGATGACATGGGAACGCGATGTAAAGAAAGGAGTGCGTGTTCCTTGACTAGCCAAAGGCAGAAGGCCATGGTAGGTAGAAGAAAGAGTTCAGGGACACAAGACACAAGAGCATGGCACAAAGGGAGGTGGGGGGTCTGCACATTGAGTTCCTCGTGGAAGCAGGCTCTGCGCTGGGGTTCGGTTATCTACCTGGAAGCTAGCCCTCTGCCCACCCTTGGCTGCTTTACCTGTCACCGTGCAAATGATTCAGATGTGGGATGGCAAAGGTCCAGGGCACGTGCACCCTGTATATGTCAATTTAGGTCTGCCCTGACCCCCGCCACCACCCCCAACCCTGATAGAATTTCATTAATCACTTTTCAAGAAGTTTCCCTGAGCCAGCTACAAACCCATCTGTGTTCGTCTGCTTGAGCTTCCATAACTAAATAGCACAGACTGGGAAGCTAAACCACCAGAGATTTATTTTCTCACGCTTCTAGAGACTGGATGTGCAAGGTCAGGGTGCCGGCAGGTTGGGTTCTGGCGAGAGCCCGGCTCCCGGCTGGCTGCCTTCTTGCTGTGTCCTCCCACAGCAGAGAGAGAGCTCTGATGTCTCTGCCTTCTCTTACAAGGACACTCAACCCATCACGAGGCCCTGTCCTCAGAACCTCATCAGAGCCTGATTATGTCCCAAAGGCTCCACCTTCAAATGGCATGACATTGAGGGTTAGGGCCTCAACACGTGAACTTGGGAGAGACACGAGCCTTCAGCCTGTAACACCACCCAACCAGGTTATTGTCTGGACCGCAGTTCTGTATCCTGACCCTGAGAGGTCTCAGTGGGGGTCTTGGTTTAGGTTCCTGTTTCAACCCAGGGCGTGACATCCCAGCGATCCTCCGGTCTGGAGAACCCCATTATTAAAGGAAATAAGACCATTTCCTCTGCTAATGGCTTACAAATTACATGTTTAATAATCTTTTCAGAAGGTCTTGCCAACGTTCAGATCTATCGGTTTTGGAATCTACCTCTTTTTCCATTTTTAAAAAACGGGTTCAAAAATCTGCTAGTCTCCTGGCACCCTCTGCCTTCCCAAGAGACGACTCAAAGAGGCCCAAGCGGGGGCGTGGAGACTCCTCTCAGGTTCTCGCCACGCTCTGGGATGTAAAGGAACTAGCGCGAGGAGGCTGGGCACTCCTTTCCTTGTGTGACGGGAGACTTTCTTGAAGTCTTAATGGGGGCATTTTCATCTTTAAATGTCCTAGTCCCCAGATGGGTGAAGGTAGCTGGATCTGTGTGCATTCCCTCCCCAGAGAGGAGTTTTGTACAATGAGGCCCAAAATAGAAGTATTCGCTTGGCTGTCTCTTCCCAGCATTGGTTGAAGAGATGATAAATATTTTTAATGGCAACTGATTCTGAGGGGGAAAAAAAAAATCATTAATCTGGGTAACGGAGGGAGCAGGTCTGGCAAGTGGTACGGTTGCTGGGTGGCTGACTGCATGGTATCCCTGGTGCGGAGTGGGGCACAGGGGCCAGAGCGCCCCATCTTAGCAATGGTTACCCCCTGTGTGGCATTGAGTCAGCCAAGACCTGCAAGGAGCTACTCCTCCCTTGAAGAACAGGGAGGATGTTAACCACAGCCATAATGGCCTGGAGCTGTGTGGCCTCAGGCGAGTTCCTGAACCTCTCTGGGTCTCCGCCTCTTCACAGGTCAAATAGGGATGTCAGTAGTGCTTGGGCCTTGGTACGCGCAAGTACTCAGAACAGCGCCAGGCTCACAGGATCACAGGGGTCATGGTGGGCCACTGTTCGGGGGTGGCCTCTGGATTCTGGGGAGAGGAGAAGCTTTGGTAATAATTCATGTTGAGTTTCCTGCCATACTGGCAGGATGGGGACTTGGAGTCAGGTTGAAATCAATTTGAAGAACTTAACTAAATGTGGCCTTTCTTGCACATTCGAATTCCTGAGCCAGGATTCTCATCTGTTCCGTTACCTCCCCGCTGGGTGGGATCACAGCTCCCTCTAAACACCGCTCGTGCTCCCTTTGTGGGCCTTCTAGCCTCTGCGTGGGCTCTGACAGCCCCTCGCGCCTACCACCTTCCCCACACTGCGCCTCTGCCCCTTTCTCATCCATCTTTCTTATTAGCCCTCTTCCCGCCAAAGACTCCCACCCTTGCCAGAAAACCAGAATGGTGCCCCGGAGAGGAGCACACCCTCGTCCTCGGAGTCGGTTAGGCTGCAAGGCTGAGATGCTAGAGCGGGGGTCGTGGGACTTCAGGTGGCAGGTGAAATTAAGGTTGCTTGGTCAGCAGCTCTTACAACAGGGAGATGAGCCTGGGGGCCCCCGAGGTCATCCCAGGGAGACGGGAGCGGGAGGCAGCCACCGCTGAACATCCCTGGCCTTGCAGATGCAGGGAGGCGGCAGCAGGCGAGGAATGCGCGCCGCGTCTGGAAGCCACGGCGAGGGCAAGGAAACCGATTCTCCCCTAGGGCTTCCAGAAGGAGTGCAGACCTGTGACACTTCGACCGGCGTCAGACTTCTGACCTCCAGGATTGTCAAATTATGCATTTGGGCGGTTTCAGGCCACTGCGTCTGGGGTGACGTGTTAGAGCAGCCACAGAAAATAGCGCACAAACCACCGCAGTGACGAGGAACAGAAAACTACACAAACACCTGTTTGGGCGCCTGGTGGCTCAGTCGGTTAAGCGTCTGCCTTTGGCTTAGGTTGTGACCCTGGGGTCCTCGGATCGAGTCCCGGGTTGGGTTCCCTGCCCAGTGGGGAGCCTCCTTCCCCCTCTCCCTCTGCTCCTGCCCCCGTTCATGCTCTCTTTCTCTGTCAAAAAAAAAATGACTTTAAAAACACTCTTTTCTTGCAAAGCTTTGGCTTTCCTGATGCTACTCAGGAAGCGTTCTCGAGCTTGTCCTTGTCTCTCTGACCCTCGCTCCAGGACGGACGCGAGTTTCTTTCTGTTCGGTGTTTTGCAAGGAGGACCTACTTGTATCCAACACGTCCCCTTCTTCACTGAGGTTATCCCCGGTTATGCTCTCAGAGCCTTCTTATCTAGAGCCTCCTGGCCCTCCGGCATATTTCCTTTTCATGTCTCCGGGGTCACACCTGCCCTTCCTCCCGACGTTCTGAAATTCTCTCCTAAAGCTAGGGCATGTGACCGACTAGTTAAAAGCCCATACCAGGTGCCGAGGATGCCAAGACACAAAGCTACTCACCTACAAGTAGCTCATGATCTATTGGGTCAGACGCCATGAAATTGCCTTTTTTTTTTTTTTTTAGATCTCAAAAAAAAAAGTCAAGTATCAGTAATAATTCCATAAGTTCAATCTAAGGAGAGAGAAGAGCGTAAAAAACTAAGTGTGAGAACCACACAACAGGAAGCAGAAACAAGAAGAGGAATCATGGCAGAGGGGACCGAAGAATAAGAAAATAGGGGCGCCTGGGTGGCTCAGTGGGTTAAGCCTCTGCCTTCGGCTCAGGTCATGATCTCAGGGTCCTGGGATCGAGCCCCGCATCGGGCTCTCTGCTCAGCGGGGAGCCTGCTTCCCCCTCTCTCTGCCTGCCTCTCTGTCTACTTGTGATCTCTCTCTGTCAAATAAATAAATAAAATCTTTAAAAAATAAGAAAATAGTGCATAAGGAGAAGTGCTGTGGAGAAAGTAAAACTGAACCCCCTCACAGAGAGCAGCTGGGAGGCACTTTGGATCGGTGGTCAGGGAAAGCGACTGGTGTGCCCCAAGCTCCCCACGCAGGAGCCATGTCCTGGGAAGGCTCGGGGGTGGGGAAGCCTTCAGACGGGGAGGACGTGCCCCCACTTTGTGGGTTGCTCACTCTGGGAGGAAGGGGGGCCGCGGGAGAGGGCCAGGCCAGGAGACTAGTCAGTTGGAGGGGTGCTCGCGGTAGCCCACTCGTGAGATGGCGGTGGCCTAGAGGAGGGCCTTGACGGGCTGGGGGGTGGGGAAGAGTGGAGGTATATTCAGGACATGGAATACATGGGACTTTGTGGTGACAGAGTGGTGGGGAAAGGCAGGAAAGAAGAGGAAAATGTCAGGAAGCGTCTGGGTTCAGTGTTAAGGGCCTGGATGGTTGTGTCATTCCTCAAGATGAGGAACGAAAAAGGAGAGGCCAACCAGGTAGTCAGAGACATGAGTAGAGGAGAATGGAGGAGGTAATTAACCCCAGTTCTGGAAAGGCTTCGTATGGTAGCTTGTGTCCCCAAATGGCCTCCAATGACCCACACCTCCCAGCATTCACAGCCTGGTGGAGTGCTCCTCCGCTTGAATCCAGGCCGGGCCTGTAGCTCTTTTTAACCAAGAGCCTCTGGGAGAAATGATGCTGGGCCAGGCCTGGACCTGAGTCATATGAAAGCCTGGAAGCTCCTATTTTTGGCACCTCTGGGAGCCCTGAGCCACCCTGTGCTCGGCTCCACTCCGTCTCCCCACTCCCGAGTTCATGGGAGATTTCCTCACCCATTCACATATATCTATCTGGCTTCTCACTCTCTTCCGCATCCACACGCTCAAGTACAGGTCCAGGCCCGCTGACAAGTTACAATGAAGCACAACCAGAGCAGCCAGAGCCAATCCTACCTAGCTGCCCTGGGGCCCTCAGCAAGCCCGAGAGCCGGAAGGAAGAGGTGACCACCCGGGTGGATATGCCACGGAAGGTCCTGGGCTGCTGGGATCACTTAGGGGAACTTCCACAAATCTCGACCTGCAGGCCACTGCTCCTACCAGGGAAATCAGAATCTCTGGGTATGGGGCCCAGGCCTCAGTATCAGCAGACCCAGAAGTCTGCTTCTCCTTCTCCCACTCCCCCAGCTTGTGTTCCCTCTTTCGCTGTCTCTCTCTCTCTCTCTGCGTCAAATAAATAATCTTTAAAAAAAAAAAAAAAGATTTTATTTATTTGAGAGAAAAAGAGCATGCGATGGGGGGAGGGGGAGAGGGAGAAGCAGGGTCCCCGCTGAGCAGGGAGCCCAACTCCATCCCACCACCCTGAGAGCATGACCTGAGCCGAAGACAGCCACTGAACCGACTGAGCCACCCAGGCGCCCCCCCAGTTTAACCTTTTGAGAAGCTGCTCCCCGTCTCCCACAGCAGCTAGACTGTTTCATGTTCCCACCAGCAATTCGTGAGGGCTCCGGTTTCTCCCCAGGCTCAGCAACACTGGTTATTTTTCATCTTCCTGTTCTCACTGTGGCCATCCTTGTGGGCACAGACTGCTGTGTGGCTGAGGCTTTCATGCTCACCGGCCTCGTGCCTGGCCACGCGGAGCAGCTCTCAAGTGCGTGCAGATTGTGTGCACATCTCCTCTGGAGAAACGTCCACCCGAGGCCCAGATATTCTGTAAACCCGCCCCCCCAATCCATACACCACCACCAAGAGGAGAGGAGCCCATGTTTTTATAGATGAAGAAACTGAGGCTCAGAGAGGCTATGTTGCCCGAAATCTAGGTCACCCTGCTGGAAAGCAAGGTCGGTCTGATCCTGAAATTCACAGCACATGCTTGCCCCAAACTTTTAAGTTCACAAATGCTAGCATCAAATGGGAATTGCAGTCAGAGATTTGGGGTGTTGAGGGGAGAGCCCCCAAACATGGCGCACCCCCCACCCCGGAGAAGGTCTTCAGGTGAGAAGTTGGGAGGGAGTGGCACACAGGTTCCCAGCAAGAATTCAGTGACAGAGAGAGACACAGAGTGCTGGGCCCCGTGAAGGGGACCCCTCTGGCCAGGCCCGTGTCTGCAGCAGAAAAGGACACAGCCGGGATGTGCAGCTGGGGCCACTCGTGCTTCGAGCTCTGGGCTCATGTCCCAGGAACTCTCCTGGCTTGGCCATGCTCAGCTCCAGCTACACATCGTAGGATGGGCTCAGACAGACCCAGACTCACCCTGGGTCACTCACATGGAAGCAGTAAGTCAGTGCCTGGTGCCAGGGGCCGCCACAGCTGCAGGAAACTCGGAGGTGTGAGATGGTATTTCTGTTAAACTGTCAGCTTCATCGGAAATCTGCACCAGAAAACAGCTTTGCAGCTCTGTGTGTGTGCGTGTGCGTGTGTGTGGTGAACACAGACTCCAACACCCTTTAAGAAGTGACCTCTACCCCAAGAGGTGAGAGAGAGGTGGGGTGCACTGCAGGGGAATGAGAGGGCTCAGATGATCTGAGGCTGAGGAGAAATAAGGACCGGAGCGGCTCTCAGGCCCTGGCAAGGAGCCTTCGCCTCTGGAAATGATGCTGAAATATTTCAGCCTCTCTCCTGGGGCTTCCTGTTTCCTATTTGGTCTCTGGTTTCCAGGCAACACACGAGCACCCCCAAAGTCCCGACATGTGCAGGTCTCCAGTGCCCCCTCTGACTCCGAGGCTCACATCTGTAACAAGTTTCCCGCCTGCAGATCTCCCTGGGCAGCCCATCCCTTCTGCTTTCTCAGGAGGACAAGAGCCATTGAAGATGTCTTGTGGGTCGGGGGGTGGGGGGAGAGTGGATGTTTTCCTCCTCTGTAGGTTCCTCCAGCTTAATAAATCCTCCTGCAAAGTCACTTTGGCTGGATCTGGTGTGGGGGTGGGGCAGGAGATTTAGGGTTTGCAGCTTTGATTTAGTAAAGCGTGGATCTGGGCAGGAAGCCAGCAGCCTGGAAGGAAGGTGGGGGAGAAGGGCAGAGTTTGACCCGCTGGGGCCCTGTTGGTCACCTTCCTCTCTTCCAAGCCAACGTGAGGACTGCTGCTGCTTTAGGTAACCCTGGTGGACTTTGCAGGGCTCTGAGCCCTTCCTTAGATGCGTGGGGAGCCCGCTTCCCAGGGCACAGGGCTTGCTGGGGAGCATTGTCACATGATGGCAGGCAGAGTTTTGGGGACTTGCCCTTTGGGGGCTTCGCATCATAATCCAGGGTGTGTGTTTTTCAAAGCGAAACAGTACTTCCAGGCTCCTGTCCTCCTCTGAGTCCCAACCCTAGGGGCAACCACCTTTATTTCCTTGAGCTGTGTTTTAAAAATTTACCTCCATATTTATAAGACCATTTGTCACCATGAAAGATAAGAACTAGTCTCCCTTGCACACACGCGCACACACGTACATTCCACTCTCCCACCTTATGGTAAGATGCACGGCGGCGATATTTAAAACACAATGTTCGGTATTTGCCTCATGACAAGGTAAACACTGTTCCCAGAGAGACACCAGATGACATGTCCTTCCCTGTGCAGTTTCCTCACCTCCGCCCCACTCCCACATCAAGAACTGCCTTGTGTCATGGCTTCTGTTCTCTATGTACCTATCACTAATTTTTCTCCAAAACCCCCTCTCTCTGTGTGTGATCCTGGTAATGGGCCATTTTTGTTTTTCCTCCGTGACATCTGTCCCCCAGCCCTCAGCCTCCCACTCTTATCTGGACCTGGGAGAGCTCAGAGCCCTCATCTGGGACTTCCTACAAACTTAGCCTGAAGATTCTTGTCCCCTCTCTCCTGGGTCCCTTACACCCCCACCTTTCCCTCTCTGGTCACTCCCCCATTTTGGTGGGAAGCTCCTGCTCCAGTAACTCCTAGGAAGAGGGTTCAGGAGAGGTAAATCATTTTGAAGTCATACATGCCTGTGAAAATGCCTTTAGTCTGTCCTCCCAAGATTAAGAGTTTGGCTGGACACAGAATTTGAGATTGGAAGTCATTTCTCCCATTATTTTGGAGGTATGATTCCCTGTCTCCGAGTTCCCGGTGGTGCTGGTGAGAAATCTCATCCCATTGTCATTACAGATCTTCATATGTGACTTTATTCCTTAGCTGCACCCATGGATAATATTGTCTCCTTATTCTTGACATTTTGACAATCCAAGATTAAGTGCCTTGGTGTAGGTCTACTTTCATTCTTCTTTCTGATACACTGTGGTATCTTTCAAACTGGTAATTTATGGCCTCAGTGCTGAAAATGTTTCTTATGTTCATTTATTGATAATATCCTCTTAATTTTCTCTGGTCTCTCCCACTGACACTTCTTTAGTATATTTGACCTTCTTATTTTCCATCTCTCTTTTTGTTCTACTTTCTGAGAGATTTTCATGAGTTTATGCTCCATCCCTCCTCTTTATTTTGACCATTGTATTTTAAATTTCCAAGAGCTATTTCTTGTCCTCTGGGTGTTCCTTTATATATCTATAGGTATAGATATATATGTAGTATCCTCCTTTTTAATGGATTTTGATCTTCCTAAAAATCATTAAAATTACTTTTTTTTTCTTCTGCACATTATCTTTGTTTCCTAATTTTTTTTTTTTTGCTTGTTTTGGCTCAGTCTTTAATGTTGGGAGTTATCTGGTATAGATGAAAAATACATAAGCAAAAAAAAAGAAAGAAAGAAAGAAACAGAAATAAGTTTCTCTCTAGAAATAAAATATAATAAAAATATGGAAGCTCCCCTCTAAGAAAAAAACATCAGATTTCTTTTCAACAAAATGCTTTGCTAGGTAAAGTCACTAGTATAAAGTTTACAATCCCAAATCAGATTGCATTTTGCTATATACTGTATTTTCTATTCTTAAAAGCTCCTGACATCCAAGGAATAAAAAAATAAGAAAATGTAGTTGCATTAAAACTTGTTTTTAATGTAAGAAATGCAAGAAAACACTTCCTAATCTTGAATCAGTCACCAGAATTGTAAAACTTTAGATAATTCATTAATCATAAATCTATGGCTATGTGAATAATATTAATGATTCTGTCAACCTTAAAATTGTCAGGGTTTTTTTTTAAGATTTTATTTATTTATTTGACAGAGATCACAAGTAGGCAAAGAGGCAGGCAGAGAGAGAGGGGGAAGCAGGCTCCCTGCTAAGCAGAGAGCCCGATGTGGGTCTCGATCCCAGGACTCTGGGATCATGACCTGAGCCGAAGGCAGAGGCTTAACCCACTGACCCACCCAGGCGCCCCAAATTGTCAGTTATTTTAACAGCAAAAATGGGTCTATTCAGGAACAGCAGAAAAGTGCAATTCAGGACAAGCAAGCTACAGCTAAGACATAAGCAAGTCCGGAGAACAAAGAAGACAAACGCTCTTTCTAGGAGGAAAGAGTGAAGTTGGGGGGGGCTGTTGTAAACAAAAGGCCCATTGGTGTAACTTGGGAGTTTGAAGTGAAATGGCTTCTCATTGGCTGGATTGTTGCTAGGGTGGAGGAAAGCCTTTCTTACTCCTGCTGGGGCAGTCAAGTAGTATCTTAAGGCACCTCTCTTCCTGTTGGGTCTGTAATTGATGACAAGTGTTAGGGTGTGAGAGCTCCCCATTCTGGCCTCCTGACTTCATTTTATTTTATTTTATTGGTTCAAAGATTTTATATATTTATTTGAGAGAGCGAGAGGTATAGTGAGGGAGCAGGGACAGGGGCAGAGGGAGAGACAGAGAATCTCAGGCAGGCTGCACACCCAGAAAAGCCCAATGTGGGGTTCAATCCCAGGACCTTGAGATTATGACCTGAGCTGAAATCAAGAGTCAGGTGCTCAATCAACTGAGCCACTCAGGTGCCCCATTAAATGAGGTTCCCTTTAATTAATTCTTTTTTTT